>JAWMAG010000004.1:25922500-26167500 GCA_037013455.1 Ceratitis rosa
TATATTTTTATATTCGAGTTTTTTTCTTTTCTTACTATGCATTTTTTAATTTCCTTACTTTTTACTTTTGCTTTTTTTCCTATTTAAGTTTTTTAAATTTACTTAGTTTTTAGTTCTTTTTAATTACTTAACAGAATTTCTTAATAACTTTTCTACTTTTTTGCTATTTTTAGTTTTATTTTTCAAATTTATTTCATTTCTATATTGTTTTTAATTTCCTAGTTGTGTTATTTTAATTACAATAGTTTTTTTTAATTCTTTAAGGTTTTTTATTTTTGTTTTGATTTATTTAAATTTTTGAGTTTTTTTTTTCTATTTTTTTTTTTAGTTTTTATATTTTTTTACATTAGTTTTTTACCAGCAATGTAATATGTCCTTTAGTCTCCAAACATCTTACAAAATAAAAATTTGAACCAGCAAAAAGCAAATTTAAACTAATCAATCAATTTCCTGCAATAATTTAATCGTTTCTGTTTAGAAATTAAAACAAAACAAAAACAGATCTGCACGTCACTTGTAATTGACAACAAATCAAAATCAAATTAAATATATTTCACAGTTTAATATTACTCAAGACAAGCAATAGAGCACACATATGTATGTACATATATATATGGCCAAATATAATCACAAGATATGTTCTATTTTGTATAAATTTTGAAGTGAAACAAAATCCGGCTTAAGAACGTAACATTAACAGTATACATACTCGTACATATGTATATACAAACATGATAATAAATACATGCAAATATTGCAATGCCAATACAAATAAACATAGACAAGAAGGCACTCAAGCAGCATACAGCGTACATATATATATGTACCATATATATAACTGTTTTATATGAGTTTGTAGTTAGTGGATATTAACAATTTAGTACAAAATTAAGTACAAGTGTGTGCTAAGCAAATAACATTGTATGCTCTTGTGTTATTATCAGGTATATGTACATGCATATGAATGTGAATAACTACAATATATAGGTGAACTAATATCATATTACATCACATGTACACATACATACATATATAATCGGTTTGTGTTTATCTTGTAAGTGGCGTATGTGTGTTATTGCTTGTTATAATTAGTAATAAAATACATATACATACATTTGGTATATTGCTTATTCTTGTTGTTGTTCTTAATATTATTGTCGCGCGAGTAGAACTTAAGTGTAAGCGGATACACGCTCATAAGACAACAATTATCAATAATTGCGACAAGATGTGTTTTGCATGCGTACAGTGTATTTTCACACACATACATACTCGTACATAAGTACCCTGCACGGAAAATATAGACTAGTATGCAAAAATTCTAGTTCAATACTTGTATTTTGAAGCTGAAATCATACCAGCTGGATATTTGGATAGCAATTCTGCAGTAAAGGGAATAATAATAATTTCTACTAGCATATGGTGTAGTTATTATATATCTAGCACGCCAATGCAAAGTTCCTTTCTCAGCTACGCTCTGTTAACTGAGTGGTTAGAGGTTTACGTTGTAGTTTCTATTTTTGTAATTTTTGGTTTATTTATTTAATTTTTTTATTCAGTTTTTAATTTTATTTTTATTTTCTTTATTTTTTTTTTTTATTTATTAGTTTTATTTTTTTTTATATTTATTTATTTTTTAATTATTTTTGATTTATTAGTTTTATTTTTTTATTTACCAGCTTTATTTTTTTTTATTTATTAGCTATACTTTTATTTTTTTATTTATAAATTTGACCTTTTTTAATTTGTTTTTTATTTATTAGCTTTATTTTTTTATTTTATATTTTCGCTTTATTTTTTATTTTATATTTTCGCTTTATTTTTTTATATATTTTCCTTTAATTTTTTTTTATATTTTGGCCTTATTTTTTCAGTTTTTAATTTTATTTTTTTTATTTTATTTTTATTTTTTTTTATTCTTTTTTTAAGTTTTTTTTATTTTTTTTTTATTCTTTTTTTTATTTTTTTTAAATTTTTTTATTTTTTTTAACTTTTTTTTCATTTATTAGTTTTATTTCTTCTTATATTTATTTATTTTTTAAATATTTTTGATTTATTAGTTTTATTTTTTTTTTCATTTATTAGCTCTATTTTTATTTTTTTATTTTATATTTTCGCCTTATTTTTTTATTTTATATTTTCGCTTTTTTTTATTTATAAGCTGTATTTTTTTATTTTATATTTTCGCCTAATATTTTTATTTTATGTTTTCGATTTATTTGTTGATTTTATATTTTCGCTTTATTTTCTTTTTATATTTTCGGTTTATTTTTTCTTTATTTTGCATTATCGCATTATTTTTATTTTTTTATATTTTAGCTTAATTTTTTTTATTTTATATTTTCACTTTATTTTTTTTATTTTATATTTTCGCTTTATTTTTTTATATTTTCGCTTTATTTTTTTTTTTTATTTTATATTTTCGCATTATTTTTTTATTTTTATTTAATATTTTCGCTTTATTTATTATTATTTCATTTTATTTTTATTTTATTTTTACTTTTTTTTTATTTTCTTTATTTATTATTTTTTTTGCTTATTTTTTTAATGTTTTCCATTTTTTCATTCTTTCTTAATTTTTTTTATGTTTTCTTAATTCTTTTTTTTTTAATTTTTTTTAATCTTTTTTCAATTTTTTTTTTAATGTTTTTCTTAATCTTTTTTTAAATTTTTTTTTAATTTTTTTTTTTAACTTTTTTTAAATTTTTTTTATTTTTTTTATTTTTTTATTTAATTTTTTTTTTTTTTATTTTTTTTTTATTTTTTTTTATTTTTTTTTTATTTTTTTTATTTATTTTTATTTTTTTTTAATCTTTTATTTTTATTTTTATCTTATCTTATATTATTTATTTTAAATTTTTAATTCTTCATTTTTTTATAATTTGATTTCATATTTTATATTTAGTTTTTATATATTTCTATACTATTTATATTTACTTTAATTTATCTTTTTATCTCTTTTATTTTTATTTTAAGTTTATTATATATTTTTTCCTTATTTTTCTTATTTCTTCTCTTTCTTATTTTTTTGATATATTTTTCAATTTTTTTTATTTTTTTACAATTTATATCTTTTTATTTATTTTTTTTTTTCATTTAGATATCTTTTATTTTATTTTAAAGTTTTTTAACTGTTATGTTTTTATTTTATTTTTAATTGCATTATCTTCATTTTATTTTAACTTTTGTTTTATTGCAATTTATTTAATTTAATTCTAGTTTTATTAAAATTTGTTTTGTACCTTTTTTGGTTTTAATTTAGTTTTATTATTATTTTATTTTTAATTCAGTTTTATTATTATTTTATTTTTAATTTAGTTTTATTATTATTTTATTTTTAATTTAGTTTTGTTATTATTTTAATTTAATAACATTATTATTTTTTTAAATTTACTCATGTTTCATATTATTTATTTTTTCTTAACTTTTTATTTAATTTTTTTATTAGTTTTATAACTTTTTTTCATATCTTGTATTAAAGTTATTGTTTCCTCTATTAAAATTAATTTTATATTAATTTTATTGTATGTGTTGTCTTTGTTATTTTAATTTTAGTTTTATTTTTATTTTGTTTTTTTTTTTATTTTTGTTTTTATTTTTATTTTATATTATTTTATTTTAAGTTTTTATTATTTTATTGTATTTTTTTTAGTTTTATTACTTTTTTATTTTTTTATTAATATTTTTATGTTAATTTTATCAAAATTTATTTTTTACATATTTATTTATTCATTTTTTTCTTTCATTTCATTTTATTTAGTGCTATTTTTAACTAAAATAAAAAAATTAGTGGAATATTTTACCATGGAGACACACACAATTATATAAATTTCGGATCGATAATCCCAACACCTTTAACCCGCCAAATAAGTTAAGATGTAATAAATATGACAGGACCCTTTAATGTCAGCACTAAAAATAGCATAGCGATACATACAAACATGCATACATATGCATATGTTTGTGCATACAACTTGCGTGTGAATGAAAAATTCCAACGGAATGTCGTCATAAAATTGCTTACGAAACCATAAAATGTTGGAATGAAAAATATTTGAATGTAATAAAGAATATTTCAACAAGCGAATCTATCAAACCATTATAATTTTAATGGAACACTAATGGATTTTTATATATACATATGTATGTATGTATACATGTAGGTATAA
Organism: Ceratitis rosa; assembly: GCA_037013455.1. NCBI lineage: Eukaryota > Metazoa > Arthropoda > Insecta > Diptera > Tephritidae > Ceratitis > Ceratitis rosa. The sequence continues at coordinate 25,926,670 of JAWMAG010000004.1, forward strand.
AGTGGAAAAAGAGTATAAATACATACCGTATTTCAGTGGAGGAACGCAAAGAAGAGTAGGTGGATAAAGAGCTATAATAAAAGTATTTGATGACGCCTACTTTACCCACTACCGCTATTTTTACAGTATTGTTCTCTGTATACAATACATACAAGTGTTTGTTGGTAAGTATGTATGCATGTATGTATTGTATGGTAGGGTATAGGGACACTGCTATTAAAGCTTACCTGCGCAAACACATTTTGCATAACCATTAACGTTGCGACGCTATTGTGCCTTTGATTTGTGTTGGAAAACCAACTGGCAACCAAGTGAATATGTAAATCAACTTTAACAAATATACATACATACATATATGCATACGAATATGTATATTTATTTGATGGACATGCATAAATTGAAAGGGAAATAGCGCGTTGTGCAGAAAATTATGGTATTTTTTAGCATACACGATATAATACATATGTATGTGTGTGTATATTTATGTGCTTAGTACATAAATGGGCGCATCATCAGCATAGCGGATACAACAAGCAAATGACAGTCAGCAAGCACAAGTAAGCACAAATAGACAATTACAACGACAGACTGCTGTCGATCATACTATCGTTCATAATGGCGATATGAAATGGACAACGCTAACAAAAGTGGTATAGTAAAAGCAACAATAAAAACAATTGCAATGACAGCAATCAGGACTGCTGTACAAATGCATGTAAGTACAATATATATATACATACATATGTATGTATGTGTGTGCAATTAGAGATAATAATAAAAATGGGCAATACAAATGATATGCAAAATTAAAAGGAAACGAATGAGGAAATTATGTGAAATGAAGTGTGTTAAAGAAAATGTATATGTACATATGTATGTATATGCAAATTTTCTTGTGAACATACCCACATACATATACCTATATATGAAATGGAAATTGGATCACTATTTGTTGAGTGAGTTTATGAGACGTTTCTACATTTCTGTGTACATACATATGTACATATATACAGTGATGGACTCATTCGATAAAGTACAAGAAATTCGACTTTGATTTATTAAATAAAGCCATTATATACACTCGTGTGAATAAATATATGTACATAGATGTATTAAGGCGATAAAACAAGTAAATGCTGTCATAAATTTTATTAAATTTTTTTTATAAAAATTAAAAAGTGAAAATAATAAAAGAAATATACAAAAGATGTTCTAAAACACGAATTTTTAAATCGAATCAAACTTAAATATATGCTTGCATTTTATACTAATTTTATATAAATTTTTTAATTTTAAATGGATAAAAATTGTTTCCATAAATTGTGGACAGTCTTAATTTTAGGGGAATTTATATGATTTGGATACCTTTCAGGCATTTTAACTTCCGAAGTTTGTAGAACCAGGAAAGAGAAGAGATAGACCCACCAAATTAAAATGTATACCGATCGTGCTAGAGTTACGAGTTCGGTATAATTTTCATGACTAAATCTGCCTGTTTGAGCATATGTCTGTCTGTCTGTTCGTCTGTAAAACTGTTAGTTTGCAAGCTAGTACCTCAGTTTTTGAGATATTACAACTAAACATAGCACGGAGATGCGCTGATGCATTTAAACGAACATTTTCCGGTCAGATTAGACAACTATAGTAGATATATACGACCGGCTCTTCCAGATTAGAGATTTTGGGTTATAATTTTATCAAAAAAAAATTATCTGAAGAGCGAGAAATTTGGTATTCTGCACTCAAATGATGGATCATACATTGTCCTCGAAAAATATCGAAATCGGTGGACCGCATCATATACCCCCCTTACAACCGATTTGTTCAGATACAATATTTTGGGTAAAAAGTCGGTCAAAAAAGCATCTAGAAGAGTGAGACTTGGTATTCTACTCACCTATGTACAAATATATATTGGCACCGAAAATCATCGAAATCAGATGATTATATTATATAGCTCCCTTACAATCGATTTGTTCAGATATAAAATTTTGGGTACAGGAAACCTTCAAAAAGACATCTACAAGCTTGACATTTCGTATATGCGTATAAGCCTGACTATGACGAGGTTCAAATAGGGATTGCCCGCCTAAAGAAGAACAAAGCGACTGGGGCTGACGACTTTTCGGTAGAAGTGAAGAGCTGACAAGGTGCTTTCATCAGCTGCTTAGCAGAATATGATCAGATGAACGCCGAATACCGCAGCCCATGGAACGATGAGCTGTATGAGATATACGGCGACATTGACATGGTTCAGCGAATCAAAAAACAGCGGCTAACCTGGCTAAGTCATGTGGTCCCGATGTATAAGAAAGTTTTCAAAGGAGTACCCGCCGTTGGAGGTAGAGGAAGATCTTCACTCCGTGGGTAAGACCAGGTAGAGAAGGAGATGAATGGCGCGCCGTTGTTAACTCGGTTACAAGTCCATGTCTACATCACTAAAGAAGAAAAATAATAAGAACCCGGATCTCCTCAAAAATCATAGTGTTTGAAAATGGAGCATTTCGCTTAAAATGCTGCAATATTCGAAAGCTTGCGAAAGAGTTCAATTCGATTGGCGTAACTTGCGATGAACTCCTGACCCGGCATTTCTCATTATACGTCACTTAAAAAGGACGAAAGCGTTGAGGAGTGAATTTGTTGTATGTAAATTGTACAACTTCTTTTTATTTGATTTATTCCGTATGCAAATAAACGGCAATACAAATTACTTTCAATTCAATTACTTTAACTGGCCAATTGTATTTTAGAAAACAACAACAATTTTAGTTACATGCCAAGTGATTTCAAACGTTGCTCGTTTTTTTTTAAGTGAGAAGGGTGAGCGAGGAAAAAATTGAGTTTGTGAGTTTTAAATAGAGAAAAACACCGTGAAGACAACAAAGAAGAAAACGAAAAAAAAAAAAACATTTCGCCGATTTAAAGCCAGAAAATAAAGTACTTTTTATTGAAGCTACACAAAAGTAGGAAACCAATATTTTATAAAGTGCTTTAAATCCATGATGTATGTACATATGTATGTAAATATATATAAAAGGGATATGCAGTAAATCGGTTAGTAGTAACAGCTTTAAATTGTAAGATAACTCGTTGCTAAACTTACACAGAGGAATAAATGGCTGAGATTATGTTCGATGATGATTTCGAAATTGCATTGCATTAAAGTCGTCTCTTTTATTGTGTACATACATACTCGTATGTATAAACGAGTAAATGTTCTTGGTAATGTGAAATAACGGGCACAGCGCACGAAAAAAAAATCACGCTCCATTGTCTTAAAATGAAGCGAAAAGATAACAATAAAGAAGAAACCAATATAAAATGTAGTTTCATACAATGAATTGTAGATATGTGTCTGCATCGGGTGGAGAGAAAAGGAAATAAGTCATAGTAAATGAGCGAAATAAGCTCTTAAAAGGCGATTTAACTGTATATATATTTTTTTATTGATGTTGTTGTCAATGTGGCAGTTTTGTTAAAACCTCTTTTTTATAACGGAAAATTTATCTAGACTTTTTTATATTTCTCTTTTTGTTTTTGTTCATTTGCTAAGCATACTTAAGCGTTTAAGTGCTTGTTTGGTGATGTCCTTTCTTTTATTTGATTTTAAATGGCTAATATTTTTTGTGCCGTAAAGTAAATTTTGTTTGTTTATTTGTTTTACGAGAACGAAGTAAAGCTTTATTAATCACATTTCCAGTTCTCTAGGGTTTTTTTTAATTCTTTTCTAATAAACGCGAGAAAAGGAAAATATCTAAAATAAAGTTTGTTATTTAAATGAAAAAAGAAAAAGTAGAATGCAAAATAAAGCCTTTAATTTGACTAAAAGAAACTGTTCACACAGGTATTCAATTAGATAATTGAGCAGCAATTAAAATGTTATTTTTAAGAAACAATAATTTAGTATTTAATGTAACTAAAAATATAGCACATTGAAATCCGTTCACACAGGTATTCAATTACCTAATTGAGCAGCAATTAAATTGTTATTTTTAATTTGCCTTAAGAAACAATAATTTAGTATTTAATGTAATTAAAAAAATCTGTTCACACAGTCTTGCAATTAGCTAATAGAGCAGCAATTAAAATCTTAATTTTAATTTGTCTTAAGAAACTAGAATTTAACTTTTATTTCAAATAAAAATTTTCTCGGTGAAATCTCTTCATACATACATCAATTAGCTACTTGATAGTTAATTGCGACAAGAAAATTTTAATTAATAATTAAATTCCAGAAAACAAGTATAAAGCTGGATACACGAAACAACTGAAATAAAGTTTACTATTTAAATTAGAAAAATATTAGGAAACAGTTTTTTGGTATTTAATTTCACTGAAAAAAAATGTTCACACAGGCTACTCTATTAGTTAAATAAAAAGTATTTCAGCAATTGGAACCTTTATTTACAATAAATTTAAGTAATAACTGATTGCAGTGTGTTGGCGGATATTCTGAAATTAAAATGTCAAAAATATACTAAATGTCTTTCTAATTAAGTCTTAATAACAAAAAAATAAAAAATTTAAAATAGAATCTGTACAGCAAATCACAGGAGATGAAGGCTAAACTGACTATTAATGGGTGAGCCATATTGGCGATTTAAATAAAACAATTAAGAGTAAAAACTATAGATTAATATTAATTAGGACTAAAAAGAAACAGCACATCTTAAACTGTTCACACAGGCATTCAATTAGGTAATTTATAGAATTTTAATAATAAATTATTAGTGTAATCTAATTGCACTAAAGCCATTTATTGCAAATACAGTGAATTACTTTTTAGCAATATTAAAATGAAGCTAAAATTACAAAATTATTACAGCTTAAAAGTAACACATTAAAAGCTATTCACACAGGCACTCAATTAGCTAATTGAGAAGCAATTAACCCTTATTTGTTACCAAATCAGTCGTAGCAAAGCAAAAACCAATACAGGAGAACTGTATATGGAAGGCAGTGGATTTTGATAGGATTCATAGGCTGCGGAGTATTATTGTAGTATGATTTTCTAACCAAGCAATTGAAGGCTTATTGTAATGAAGAAAAAAATATTTATACTATAAACCAATAACTAACAAAATAGTTTTAAAGTCTCCATTTAAACTCAGTTGAAATTTTTCATAAACAAAATAAAAAAAGATTGTCAAACATTAATTATTTCAACTTAATTGAGTGCGTGTGTGAACGCCTTTTAAGCTTAATATTCTTAGCTAATTTGCCTCTTTGAATTTTATCTAATTTTAGCAAATACGCTCTACATGAACGGCTACACTGCGGCAGTTAAATTCTTTAATAATTTTCATTTCCAACCCCTCATTGCGCCCCGTCAACATAAGCACTTAAATCGTATATAATATATATTATACCCTCAAATTGCAACAAAACAAGCAAATTATAATGTAATTTCAACATTTATAAAATTTTTAATTAAAAAGACGACAGCGACGAGCGTCAAACTGCCAAGTCAAGCGCGGAATATAAGAAAATTGCAATTACCAACACATTTCTCTAATAAAGCAGCAAACACGAGCGGTGGCGTGAAGACTTGAGTAAACATAAATGAATGCAAAAGAATAAATAGAAATAAGAAATGTGAAATTTTGAAAAAAAGTAATGCAAACAAAAATAATGAGAAAAAACAAAAGCGTAGAAAAAATATGAAAAATAAAAACTTTGAAGGGGCGAAAAAAGTAAATCCACTAAAACAAATAGAAATGCGTGACTTAAAAGAAAACTTGCTTTGGCTTACGAGTATGTGGCTATGCATCAAATAGGCAATGAAGCAAGCCAAAGAAATAGACTGAAATATAAGAACAATATGGACCAGGAAGTAGTAAAAGTAAACACACGAAATGCGTAAATTGTGCAGAAAGCCAAGAGCAACAAAGAGAGTATTCCATCGAAAGGAAAATAAGAACTTTGACGGGCTTGTAATCTAATGTGAGGCGTATGTATGTACAGTAGATGTAGTTACTCCAAAGACAACAAAGACAAGGCAGGAAATCGCGGTATTATGGCTGCTTTCCTACTACAATAATCATACAATGCTAGCTGCCTGTCTGTTTGTTGACAATACCAACAGACGTTGCGCGCGCCTAAAACTATGCTATCATGTCGTTGCGCCTTATTAAGCAAACACATGCACCAAAGATGCCGGAAAATGCTGGCAAATTTACAAAAATACAAACAGTTTTATATATATATGTACATATATGAATATGGAATGAGCGATCCCGAAGCAGCGGTGTCACGATGTGTCGAGGAGGAGCGCAAGCAATCCTTCTGCTACCTCGTCCGCTCATATTTCTGAATATCTGTGTATGAGATATTGATTGGTCGCCAAAGGTTTTAGGAATGCGAGTTCACTGTCTTCGAGCGTGCCATCACAATCAAGTAGAATGACGAAATGTTCTCACAATATACTCATTGGTTTCTTGATTAGCTCTTTTGCGCAAAATTATTATGTCCCGATCTGGAATCCTTTCCATTTTTTATATTTTTTCCTCCATCAACTAGCTCCTCAAGCTCAATCGGCTTCCCTCTTCTACCACCGGCCTACTTTCTTCCGTCCTTATCCTATCCATTGTGTCGTTTGGAAGAGAATATTAACCAGTAAGACAGCTGCGCAGTTTCAATTAAGGGACTGCATACGAGGTGTCACAATTAAGTAATGAGATGATTCCACAAAAAATATTTTACAACTCTGCCATCCTCTTCAAAGTAGTCCCCTTGGGCAGCTATACAACGATTTCAGCGCGTTTTCCATGCTTCATAACATTTTTGGAACGCTTCGATTGGGATGTCCGCGAGTACCCTCGTTGCAGCCGCCTGGATGTCCCCAATCGACTCAAAATAGATTCCTTTGTCCACAGATTTTGTTCTAGAGAACAAAGGAAAGTCACAGGGTGACATATCGCGCGAATAAGGCGGTTGTTGCAACACGGCGATTCCTTTAGAGGCCAAGTACTGGTACATGCTGAGGGCGGTGTGGCACGGCGCGTTGTCGTGATGAAGGATCCACTTACGAGCGATGTCTGGGCGTACCCTGTTGACTCGTTTTCGCAATCTTTCGAGTACTTGGCGATAGGAGACTTAATTTACGGTTTGCCCCGGTGGACGATTCCACGACTATCAAAACAGGCAATAATCATCGTTTTCACCTTCGATTTGCTCATGCGAGCTTTACGTAAACTTAAACTCGCGACGCGTTGCTCTTGACTTCGTTTTTCCACTTTCGTGACGAGCACCACGTCGTTTACTCAACACGACACAGCAGGCGAACTAAACAAGCTAGAGGGATGGCAAATACATCAATGGAGAGGAGGAGGACGCCGGGAGAAGGGAAAGGGAATTTCAAGGTCGCAGGGTTACCACAATCGCGGCAATATAATCGGTCTAATTACTTAATTGTCACACCTCGTATTCGGCGCACGCTCTCAAATCAGTGCCCTTATTGTTTTTTTAGTGGTCGACGTAGTCACCGTCCTCAGCATAGAGTTTTGAAAACTCAGCGTACAATCTTCTTGTTTGAGTCTCATTTCCGAGACCACTGCACTACAAACAATGCAATCAGACTTAGGTGGAACCTTCAAACGATTGTGTCGGAGAGGATCCGTGGAGGATTCTTCACTTCTAACTCTGACCGAAGGCAACACATAAGTTTGATACAAGATCCTGTGAACGATAAAATTGAGCATACTTTCGAAGGTCTCTGGGATTGCTCAGTGATAAGGATGCATACGTAGATTTCTAAAGCTCCTTTCGGAAAACCCATAAACAAAAGATCATAAAGAATTTGGTTTTTAAAAGACCTATTTTGAGCAGCGCTATGAACTGATGCACCTCAGTTAAGGGTTTTATTTAACAAGATCGTATGTAGTCTACCAATGGAGCACGCATACTTCTATCGTCGGTCACTTGTCTGAACGAATCTAATCAAACCACCTATTCTCTTCTTGTACTATATGGAAAGGGATCTTTCCAGGAGATTTTGGAAGGCAATAAATCAATTTCTTTCGTAATATATGCTGAGAGAATTGCTTTTTATTTGTCTTTTAGAGCTAACCATCATCTGATCCCTAAGATTACTTTATCTTCATACTACTAGAGTGCTTTGCCACAAAAAGACTCTCTGGAACAGAGTCGCATACATGACGAGGACACATTACTCATACCCAAGCCTTGTATGCCTACTGGTATGGAACTCAGAGGCGATATCCCTTGCCTGAAGCTAGTTAAAAATTTTTACACGACCAGCACAACACTATGAGCCCTGTAACGCATACGACTTGAGACACTACTGATGCTGTGCAAAATATATGGCAAACGGAAACAAAACGCACACACAAGTTAATGTGCAAGCAGAGGAGATGATGTTCAAATGCACAACCGCAACACGCGTCTAAAATTGAGACAAATGAATTGAGATAATACAGCCGAAACACATGAAGTTAGCTAGAAGCGGAACAAGCGGCATTGGCATTGCCTTCATAAGATAATACTTCCAGAGACCACACCACGACGACCAACACAATGACAACTTAACGAACCGAGCAGACGACTGATAAGCTTTGAAAGTGTAGATTAGAAGCTGCAAATGTGGTTGTGGTTTTTGGGGTGGATGGTTGTGTGATTGTGGCTTTATGACCAGCCTTGTGATGATGCAGATAATAAAGTCAAATATGTACTATACATGCCCGCCTCGAAGCGAAGCGAGGTGTACACGCGAAGAGTAGTGTAGTAGTTGTATTTCAATTGTAATTTGAACTGTATGTACGTACAGCCTTTGCCAAAAGTATTAGGCACCCTACTAAATACAAGTATTCTCAAATGTGGCTATCAAAGTTAGCACTTCTTTTTTTAAATGTCTTACATGGGTGTTTAACTGTTGATTAAACGAATAAATTGTGTAATATTAAAAGTCATAGCACTCTGGGTAAGCTAAACCTAAAAATTGTCATTTTTAAGAAATTCATAAAATATTTTCGCATTTAAAATTTGAAAGTGAAAGTGTAATTTACATTCAGTGAAAAGTTATCAATCTTATAAAAACAGCTAATATTTAACGAAATGGCTAAAAAAAGTGAAATTAGTTACGATGATAGAGTTAGAATTCAAGTTCTAAGTGAAGAAGGTAAGTCTCAGGTTGAGATTGCCAATTTGGTGGGATGTTCGCGGTGTGCGGTCCAATGTGCTATCAGGCGATTTGTGGAAACGAAAACCCACAATAATCAATCAAAAAGTGGAAGAAAGCATCTAACCAGTAAACGAGAAGACCGAATACTTATTCGCGAGTCTCTCAAGGATCGCAAAAAATCTTCTTCTGCCCTTGCAGCTGCCCTTTCGGATGAATTTAGTAAACCAGTTAGTGCTCGAACAGCTAGAAGAAGACTTCGGAAAGCAGGTTTAAAAGGATGTAAAGCCCGAAAGAAGTCGTGGCTCTCAGAAAAGAATAGGAAAAATCGTTTGGAATGGGCACGCCGATACCAACATTTCACGGAAGAAGATTGGTCGAATGTTCTGTGGTCTGATGAATCAAACTTCGAGGTAAGCTTAGTAAAGATCGTCTTAAAGTACTAACAGCTATAGCTTCTTACCCTAGAGCAATTTTGAAGACATAACACAAATCTTATGAAAACATTTCTTTTCTTTTTTCTTTTCTTTTTTCTTTTCTTTTTTCTTTTTTTTTTCTTTTTCTTTTTTCTTTTCTACAGATATTTGGAACACACCTGGTGTGACGTTCGTGAGGCGACGGGTTGTGGAAGAATATCATCCAGATTGCATGATACCCACTGCTAAGCAGGGAGGAGGCAGCATTATGATCTGGAGCGGCATGGCTGCTGATGGTGTCGGCGAAATGTTCGTTTGCGAGGGTCGCATGGACAGTCAAAAGTACATAAATGTATTTGAAGCTGTTCTTCTGCCTTCGTTAACGCGCATTTTCGGTGATACTAATTTAGACGGGGTTCAATTTCAGCAAGACAATGTTCCTTGTCACAAATCAGCGACTACGATGCGTTGGTTTAGAGATAACAACATTGTTTTGTTAGATTGGCTTGCACAGTCTCTAGATCTTAATCCCATTGAGCACATGTGGGCTATTTTAAAACGCAAGATTAAGGAACACAGTATAACACCAAAAACTGCCTTAAAGAATGCCTTAATTAACGAGTGGTACGCTATAAATGCGGACGAATGTGCAAAGCTTGTACGCAGCTTGCTTAAGAGAATTGCTGACGTTGTTAAATCGAAGGTTGGACCTACTAAATATTAATGTTATTATCACTAATTCATTGTATTTTCATTGTTTTACTAATAAAACTTCATTACTTCACTTTTTAAAACAAAAAATTCAGTAATTAGTGGGGTGCCTAATACTTTTAGCCAAGGCTGTATGCATGTAAGTAGAAAATGAAAGAGAGAGCGGCGTAACTGGTCCTTGAAACAAATGAATTTAGCATACGGATTACGCTTTGTTTTTGACAATAATCGAGCTATGCAAAACACATAGTAGTAAAGTCACAAATTTACGCTACCAACGCTGAGGCTACCATACATAGTCGAGAAGCTAACTACAAACAGACAGCTCGAGGCTTTGCTTGAAATTGCTTGGCTACAGTGAAATTATTTAAGTTGAGACAATTTCTTTGGCGCACCATTACGCAGCTAAATATTTTTATTTTTTTCTTTGACTCTCGCTCTCTACACCCCTCTCTCTCTCTCTCTTGCTTACACACGATAAGCTCCTTCTACTTCTCTGTTGTGTTGTCGTTTTGCATACGTTGCGACGCGTTAAAAGTAAAAGATTACAAACTCTAGATTAGATTGCTTCTTTGCTGGGCTGGGTTCAAGATGAAATTAGGCGTGTAAATTGAAAATTTCATTGTCATCTGTGAGCGTGAGTGAACTTAAGTTTTGGGCAGATATTACAAGCGGCATTAGTGGTAATATTACTGAGGATCAAGACCAAAGAGCGCACGAAAATTTCAAGCTAATTGAATAAAACTATTTAAAAGGAATATGAAGGGCATCTAGGAGCTAGAAGCTCCTTTTCAATTATGTTATATGACCATTGAAGCGATTTTCAGCCGAGTTCCTTCTCAAATTTGTGTTGTGCTTCCCCATGCTTCTCCAAAAAATGGAGAGAATTAAAATTTACTCTAAGTCGCCTCTAAACGATTGGTGGATATTTGCGAGGAGCCTTTATGTCATGTCGGAAATATACTCAAAGAGCTTGACTTACCTTGCCGAGGGCTGAACGCAATTAGAAAAATTTAGTTTGGTGAAGGTTAGTAAATTATACGAGGAGATAATGTACAGGCTAACATCACTACAAGGACGTATGTAGTAGATCCGAAAAAATGGTATTGAAGTAGTAGTGAGAGCGACTGCGTCATCGAGCAGACAGTTTGTTGAACATCGATTATAATTTCAATCTCTGAACGTGGGTAGGCAAATGAAAACAGAAATTCTCTCTCTACGAGTAAAGCCCAAACACTACAAGCAGGTCACCAGCAGGTCACTCCCACCCTCATGCTGTATCGTGCAGAGGCTTAGCGAGACAGCATTAGAAGGAATTTTTTTTATATTAGGAAGTGTAAAGTCAGTAGCTTACCTATGTCATGGCGCTCAGACGGCCGAAAATACTTCCTCTTCGAAAGTTTTTGATAAGGTACCCTCTAAGGGCAGCCTTAGGAAGATCCTCTTACGTGGAAAGAGCAAGTGGTGTAGGACTTGTTGGATCCGATTCGCGGCAAACAGAAACGACTAAAGAAATATTGGTTTAAATGTCGATAAAATAATGGAAACTTCGAGTCTGACCGTCATGAGAGCACTATTTTGATTACCCAGGAGCTAAAGATTGCACAAAAAATAGTTTGGAACCACTTGAAAAAGGCTGGATACACAAAGAAGCTTGAGGTATGGGTGCCACATGAGTTAAAGAGAAAAAACCTAATTGATTGAATTACCATTTGGGAATTGCTGGTATGAATCGTAACAAAATCCATGCATTGCTGAGACGGAACTGGTGATGAAAAGGGGTTCACTTACATCAACGTCAAACGGAAACGGTTGTGATCTAAGGTCAGTGAGCCGGCACAAACGGTCTCCAAGTTTGGAATGAAGACCAGGAAAAGACCACACACATCGATAATGACTTACCAGAAGTTCCGATCCCTTGGTTGGGAGGTTCTTATTCATCCACCTTATAGTCCGGACCTCGCACTAAGTGATTCCCTCTATTGCTGTCAATGGCGAATTAACTCGCCTCAAAAGAAGTCTGTGAAAATCTGTTGTCCCAATTTTTCACCATTGGGACAAGAGCAAAACAGTGCATTAATACGTGAGGTTTCCCAAGAGAGGACTCTACTCGCGAACGTGCCAAAAGTGATTTGGACGGCTTAATAGTGGCTATTTTGACTTAGACGACGTAGAACGACCCGGACAGGCAAAAAAATTTCAAGACGAAGAATTGGAGACATTGCTCGACGCAGATGCATTCAGACGCAAGAAGAACTTGCAAAAGTATTAGGAGCTGATCAAGCAACCGTTTCCAGACGAGTTAAATCATTAGGATTCATCCAGAAGCTTGGAAATTGGGTGCCTTATGAATTAAAGCCAAGAGACGTCGAACGTCGATTCTGCATGTCCGAAATGTTGCTTCAACGCCACCAAAAGAAGTAATTTTTGCATCGGATTGTCACTGGCAATGAAAAATGGATTCATTATGATAACCCAAAGTGCAAGAGATCGTATGTGAAGCCCGTCCAACCATCGATATCCACGGCAAAGTCGAATATCCATGGTGCCAAGGTTATGCTATGTATTTGGTGGGACCACAAGGGTGTGCTCTATTGAAATCGGGTCAGACGATCAATGGGGACCTCTAACGAAAACAATTGATTCGTTTGAAAAAGGCCATCGTGGAATAACGACCAGAATATGCGACCAGACACTAATCAATAATTTTTCATCATGACAACGCTCGACCACATGTTGCAAGGCCAGTTAAAAACTATTTGGAAAACTGTGGGTGGGAAGTTCTACCTCACCCGCCTTATAGCCCAGACATAGCACCTTCCGATTACCACTTGTTCAGATCAATGCAGATTGCCCTCACCGGAGTACGCTTCACTTCAGAACAGGGCATCAGAAATTGGCTCGATTATTTCTTGACCTTCAAGCCGGAGAAGTTCTTTTGGGATAGGATCCACAAACTGCCATAAAGATAGGCAAACATCGTAGCTTCCGATGGGCAATATTTTGAACATTAGCTGAATTCTCTGTTGCTCTCCTGACTGGAGTATTAATTTGAATCCTTCCATACTTTAACTCTTACTACGTGAGTAAATTCAATCTACAAATCAGCGTAAAAGCTTAAAATATTCAATTCAACTTTAGCCATGACTTTTGTAATTAAAATGTAACCGTCAGAAAAATTAATATTGAAAACTCAGACGCCTCCGCAGCTTTCTCCGCTAAGAATAGTTCATGAATAAAAAAAATCCTTGCTCACTCAAGAGTTTCAAATTACTAACGGTATGGAAAACTCAGCACATACATACTTTTGTATGTATGTACGCTCTTTCTGGCGAGGACTATTTATTTAGCTGTCTGCGATTTAGCGCAAAAAAAAATATAAAAAAATAAAAATAAACACATGACCTGGCCCCGTCATAATTTTCACACATCACAGCAACCGAAAGAGTGGCGAAAAATAAACAGGAAGGAAGCGTGAGCGTAAATATGAAATATGAACTCATTTCCATACGTTTTGGCATAAGCGAAATAAAAAAATAAAAAAAAAATATTATTTTGTCTGTCAGTAAATATGGTATGAGTGGAATGATAAGGAATTTTTCTATATACTCGTTCATACATATGGGTGTAATTTTTTGGCGAAAAAAAATATGATTGCAAAGAACTATTATCATAAAAGCAGACAAGTCAGTTTCAAAATAAATATTCAGACAAAAACTACTACTGAACTTAACATAAAGCAAAGCCATGAACTTTAGTCAAAGTAGAGCGAGCATTTAAGATAATAAAATGGTTTTGCTTTTTAGAACTAAAACAATTTTTTTTTTTCGATATCACTATTCTTTACTCTACTACTCTACGCCATCATAATACTTTTGAAGCAAAGTCGGCTTGGTTGGAGAAAGAACTGCATGTAAGCGAAAAAGCTTTTCTTAGCATTTCTACTGTAATTTTTTTCTTCTGCTTTTTGTCGAAAGTGCAAAGTGCAATGTCCTCGCTCAAGTTCACTCACTGAAAAGTACCGTTTTTTCTTGTTGGCACAATGGCATTGCTGCTAACAATGGCTACTGAGACATACACTCAAGGGCTGCAACATTTTCGGTAGGGCTGAGGTGTTGTTGTTGTTTGCTGACACTTCTCACCTTTCACCTTTTGCTATGTATTCTTTTTTACTTTGCATGCTCTATCGTGATGTTTTCACGCAAATGCATTGCAAAGGCATTGTTGTAGGGGATATTTTTTCTTTTTAATTTTTTTTTATTTTCTTATGAAATTGCACTTTAAACAAGTAAGACGAGTACTTCAAGAAGCGGAACTAGCTTCCGGTGGCATCGTTCAAGCCGTTAATATAAGAACCAAAGCATAATATATGGAGAAAAGATAAAGTCAAATAAAAATCCAATAAAAATAAATAAAATACTTAACTAATAAAATTAAATTAAATATAAAGAAATAAAAAATAACATAAAAAATTATAATATGAAAAAATTAGGTAAAAAAAAATAAAATAAAACAAAATAAAGAACAAACCAATAAACTAAAATATATTTAAATAAATAATTTAAATTAAATTAAATTGAATAAATAAAATAAAATAAACTTAATTAAATTACAATAATAAATTAAATAAAAAAATATAAAAAATAAATAAATAAAACAAACTAAAATAAAAAATATATAATATAAAATGAAATAAAATAAAACAAAACTAATGAAAAAAAATAAAACGAAATAAAAAATTATATAGAAAAAAATGCAATAATAAAATAAAATGTATAGAAAAATTGAATAGAAAAATAATAATAAATAAAATAAAATAAATAAATCAAAATTAAATTAACAAAGTAACTAAAAAAATTTTAATAAAAGGAGAATTCAAGAAAAAATAAAATAGAAAGAAAAACCAAATGAGTAATAAAAATAAATAAAATACTTAATTAATAAAATTAAATTACTATATATAAAGAAATAAAAAGATAACATAAACAATTATAATATAAAAAATAAGTAAAAAATAAAATAAAACAAAATAAAAACAAACAAACTAATAAACTAAAATAAACTTAAATAAATAATTTAAATTAAATTAAATTGAATAAATAAAAGAAAATAATCTTAATTTAATTAAATTAATATATTAAATAGGAAAAAATATAAGAACTAAATAAATAAAACAAAATAAAATAAAAAATATATAATATAAAATAAAATAAATTAAAATATAATAAATTCAAACAAAATTAATGGAAAAAATATAACAAAATAAAAAACTAAATAAATAGAAAATATAAAATGCAATAAATAAAATAAAATGAATAGAAAAATTAAATAGAAAAAATAAAATAAAATAAAATAAATAAAACAAAATTAAATTAATAAAGTAATTAACAAATAAAATATTAATAAAATAAGAATTTAAAGAAAATAAAATAGATAAATAAAATAAAACAAAACAAAAATTAATAAAATAAATGAATAAAATACAATAAATAAAATAAAATGAATAGAAAAAATAAATAGAAATTAATATTTTTCTATTAATAATTAAAAAAATTAAATAAAAAAATAATAATTAAATAAAATTGAATAAATAAAACAAAACTAAATTAAAAAAAAAAAATAAAAAAATATAAATAAATAAATAAATAATATTAGATTTTTATCTAAGAGATGGCGTTATTGCCCATAGTACTAGTGTTACGTGTCGCATCATGTCATACTATAGGCCGCTGAAAACGTGTTTATTCGCGCTAAAAAGATGGACACCAGCAAAGAGAAAATTCGCTAAATTTTAAAATTTTTCTTCGATCAAGGCGAAAAAGCAGCCAAAGCGGCTGAAAAAATTAATTTAGTTTATGGGCCCGATACTGTAAACGAACGTGTAGCACAAAAGTGGTTTGCTAGGTTCCGTTCAGGTAATTTCGATGTCAAAGATGCACCACGCGTCGGGAGGCCTGTCGTCGAAAATTGCGATATAATCATGGAAATAGTGGAAACAGACCGTCACGACCGAGCACTTATTTAATTGCTGAGGAACTGAAGATAAGCCAGAAAACCTGATGGAACCATTTGCATTAAAGAAAAAACACGAACGAACTTTTTACTTTACCTAATATTAAGTTAAATTTATCAAATTAGAAAAATTAAAATTGCATTAATTAATAAAAGTAAGATACAATAAAAAAAACAATTTAATAAACAAAACGAAGCTAGCGAAAAAATAATAGTTTTATTAAAAAAATTATTTTAATTAAAAAAAAAATTTTAATTAAAAAAAAATTTTAATTAAAAAAAAAATTTTTAATTAAATGAAATAATCAAAATAAAATTAAAAACAAAAGCAAAAGATTAATATAAAGTCCAATTCACATAACAACTGAGCCAGCTGACCATTCACAACGCCGTACATACAACCATGGAGGGCCTGAACAAACAGCAGTGGTCGGGGATTTTTCTAACAAAATTTTCTTCAACGATGAGGCAAATTTCACAACACGAGCTTTATTACGAGAGAAATTTCCCGATCGCGTAATCTCTCGCCTTGGAGATGTCAATTGGGAACCGAGATCGTGCGATTTGACACGGTTGGACTTTGTTTGCGGGGCTCTTTTTAGCTCTTGATCACTTGAAAACCAGCAATAGTGAAGTTTTGCCTAAGATACCACCCAATATATACCAAAATGTGGTCCAAAATTACCTCAAAAGTTGGCGAGGCGGTCATTTGAATGATTTAGTGTTTCACATATAAAGCCAAGGTTCATATTTTATAATAAAAAATAAATTTCCTGGAAAATTTTTTTATTTTAAATTCATTTTATTTACGTTTATTTTCGAAAACTGATAACACTGTATTTGTTTTCAAAACCCTGAAATAAAATGCAGGTCATAGAAGTTAAAAAATATCGAAAAAAAAGTTTCTTCAAAATAGATTATATTTAGCTATACGTTAACTCAACATTTTTTTCTAACTATTCTCCCCGTTAAACCCATGACATTTGTCTCATTTTTCATGCTAAAGCCGCGTTGCATATTTGCACCGCTAGTAAGGCAGAATGGAAAAGAAAGAAACGGAAGTGACTACTACGACTAGTTGGTGGCTTTATTGTAACTCACTTACTTTGGCGTACACAAAAAGCAAAGGAAATGCAGTATGTACAGCTGTATGCATGCTCATATAAAGGCAAAGGTGATTACAAGGTAAGAGTGGTGGCAGTGATTTATGGCCGCTCAAATTTGCAGACATTTTGCGCTGATTTTGCTGATTTTAAAAAAGTGTTAGGCACCAAAAGACTATGAAATAGAAGAACAAACCGACGAAAATAAACGCCAACGGTGAATCGCTCGAGGCAATAGTGAAGCATAGTTAAAGGCGCATACAGGTAGAAGACAGCAGGCACAAAAGGTGAGGCAACAAAAAGAGAAATGTAAAAGAAAGGGCGGATTTAATGTGCAAATAGTTAAGAATTAAAAACTTGCAGCTTTGTTTGATAGAGGAGGATAAGAAAGGTTTAAAAAATCGAATGAACCGAGTGGAATAAAAGAGAGAAAGAGAAGATATGGCATGGAGTAGAGTTTGTTAGCACATAACCAAAGCGGTGTAAGGAGTCGATTGCATAACGCTTTCAAGTAAAAGAATATGCATTAATTTGAATTATTACTTTTACAAGTTGGTTAATTAACCAAGGCGAAGAATATTTTTATTTATTTTAATTTTTTTTTTTTGAAGAATGCGAATACTC
Source organism: Ceratitis rosa (assembly GCA_037013455.1). NCBI lineage: Eukaryota > Metazoa > Arthropoda > Insecta > Diptera > Tephritidae > Ceratitis > Ceratitis rosa. The sequence goes on from JAWMAG010000004.1 coordinate 25,944,672, forward strand.
ATGTAAAATAATTAAATTAGAGAGGGAAAAGGATTACGAAAGAAAAGTAAGGTGAATGCGCTTTTTGTAAAGGGTCACACAAAACTTTTCTTTTCATTTTCTCACCATTTTGTTTTCTTGCCGCATGAAAAAATGAAAAAAGTTGAGCCGCGACAGCTCGAATCATATTCGCTAACAACCACAAAGCTCTCTGAGTGCGGAAAAAAGTTTTTACAAAATTTTAGTGAAAAAAAGTGAATTTATTTTTGATTCTCGTATTTAAAGTAACCGCAAAAAAATTGGGTCTAATACTTTTTCGCATCGTCAGTTTTGTTGCCAATTTCAGTGTTGAATAATTTAGCCACACAAAAAAAAAATAAATAAATAAATAAAACAACATAAAATATAAGGGAATAAAAGAAAATTTAAAGCAAAATACTAAATTTAAAAACAAACATAATTTCATAAACAAAAATATTACAGGTGACCACTTCCAAAGCGGCTTAAACTATTACCAAAAAATGCACAAAAGTGGTTTTCAGTTTGTAAATATTTTTAATGGTTTATTTACTTTGGTCCGAAATATGTATATAAGTAGCAGAAGGGTAAGAGATAGACCCATCAGAATGATGAGTTGAGTTGATTTAGCCAGGTTCGTCTGTCTGTCTTAATGTACTTGATACACAGATGCACTGGTATATTTAAACAATGCTTTGTAGGAAGCGATCAGATCGTACCACTATAGCACTATAGCATATGTATACGATCGATTTTCCAGGCTTGGAGTTTTCGGTCAAAAATCCTTCAAAAAAGAGCATCTAGAAGCTTAAGATTTGATATTATGCACGCCTGTGTGCAAATAATCATTGTAACCGAAAACCATCGAGATCGGACGACTATAACATATAGCTCTCATACACCGATTTTTTCAGATATAAGGTTTTGAGTGAAAACTTCATCAAAAAAGCATCTAGAAGAGTAAGATTTAGTATTTTGCACACGTTATATTTATATATATATTATAAAAAAAACATTGACTATACCATACAACCGATTTGTTCAGATATGAAGATTTGGATAAAAAATTCCTCAAAACATGGATATACAAAAAAAAAAAAACATTGTAAACGAAAATCATCGAAAACAGTCGACTATATCAAATAGCCCCCATAAAACCGAATCGTTCAAATATGAGATTTTGGGTATAGGAATCTCTCAAAAAAGCATATACAAGCTTGATATTTGGTAACACATACGTATAAACAAGTAAACTTTCACCCCAAAAATTATCAAAATCGGAAAACTTCATCATATATCCCACTTCAACCAATCTTTCAGATATGAAAGTTAATATTTAATCCTGAAATTATATGCCATAAATTTGATATAATCGTGAGAGGTATAAAGACTACAACTTCATGTTTTTTTATTTTATTTTAATATTTTTAATTTTAATTTTATTTTATTTTAATATTTTTAATTTTAAATTTATTTTTTTACTTAACATTCTTTTTTAATTATTTATTTTTTATCACTATTTATTTATTTTAATATTTTTAATTTTAATTTTATTTTCTTACTTAACATTCTTTTTTAATCATTTATTTTTTATCAATATTTTACTTATTTTCGTTTTTTCATGTATTAATTTTTTAAACTTTTTTCAATTCACTTTTTTATTTATTTCTTGAATGTTTTATTGTTGCTTTAACTTTTTTTTACTTTATATATTCTTTTTTTTTAATTTTTTTAAGTTTTGTTAATTATTATTATTTTTTTTTTTTAATTTGTATTATTTTCTTGTTAGTTTTTATTATTTTTTTGATCATTTTTTGTATTTTTTTTCAAATCATTAATATTCTTTTTAATATTCTCTTCAATATTCTCTTAAATATTTTTTTAATATTTTTTTAAATAGTTTTTTAAATATATTTTTTATTTTTTTTAATATTTTTTTTTAATATTTTTTTTTTAATATTTTTTATAATATTTTTTATAATATTTTTTCCAATATTTTTTTAATATTCTTTTTTAATATTTTTTTATTTTTTTTTCGATTTTATTTTTTTATTGTTCTTAAATTTGTTTCCCAATTTTTATCTTCAGTTTTCTTTAATTCGTTCCTTTATTTTTTTCTATTCTTTTTTTATTTTTTTTCAATTTTTTATTTTATTATTTTTTTTTCAATTCTTTTTTTTATTTTGTTTCTTCAATTCTTTTTTTATTTTTTTTTTTTCAATTCTTTTTTTATTTTTTTTCAATTCTTTTTTTATTTTTTTTTTCAATTCTTTTTTATTTTTTTTTCAATTCTTTTTTTATTTTGTCAATTCTTTTTTTATTTTTTCTATTCTTTTTTTATTTTTTTCTATTCTTTTTTTATTTTTTTCAATTCCTTTTTTTTAATTCTTTTTTTATTTTTTTTTTCAATTCTTGTTTTTGTTTTTTTAATTCTTTATTTTTATTTTTTTCATTTTTTTTTATTTTTTTCCTTTTTATTTTTTTTCAATTATTTTTTTTTTAATTTTTTTCAATTATTTTTTTTCAATTCTTTTATTATTTTTAATTTAAATTTAGTTTTTATTTATTTTTAATTTAAATTTATTTTTTATTTATTTTTAATTTATATTTATTTTTTATTTATTTTTAATTTAAATTTATTTTTTAATTGTTTCTAATTTAAATTTATTATTTATTTGTTTTGTTTTTTTTTAATTATCTTTTAATACATTTTTCAATTCATTTTTAGTTGCTGCTCAATTCATTTTTATTTTTTTTCAATTCAATTTAAAATATTTTCTTATATTTTTTTTCAAATAAATTTTAAATTCTTTTAAATTTTTTATATATTATTTTTAATATTTTTTTATTTTCTTTTAAATAATTTGTTGAATTTTTTATTTTTTTATTTATTTTAATTTTTTCAATTTTTTCCTTCAGTTTTCTTTAATAAATTTTTTTTAATTTTTTTTAATTCTTGATTTATTATATTTCTAATTTTTTCAATTTATTTTTAATATTCCTATTTTTCAATACATATTTATAATTTTTAGTTGTTTTTCAATTCATTTCTATTTTTTTCAATTTAATTGAATTTTTTTTTAATTTTTAATTTTTCCAATTAATGTTTAGTTTATTTTCAATTTATTCTCTTTTTAACTTTTTAATTCATTTTTTAGTACCAATTATTTTTAAATTTTTTTCAATTTATTCTCTTTTTTTAATTTTTTCATTTCATTTTATTTCATTGTTTTATGTTTTTCTCAATTGTTGTTTTAGTTTTTAATTATTTTTTTATTAATTTTGGTAATTTTTTAGATGGTTAAAAATTTTAAATGATTAAAAAATGGAAAACTTTATAATATAAATTAAAGCGCTGGAAATAATAATATTAATCCCCGTCAGAGAAGAAGGCATTTCCAAAGCATTCTAAGTTTTACTGTTGAAGATCATGGTATATTTTCAATTGACTATCCGCTTTGGCACATTTGAATTCCTATTCCTTTTGCGTTCAAATACTGTTTAGTAAAACACAAAAATGCTTAAAAATGGACCCATGTCTATATTTAAAGCAGTCGATTTCATACCTTCTCGGTCCACGCGCCAAGGGTTATTTTTTGTGCTTATATTGTAAAATAAAGCAGAATCTGCTTGTGCACACATGGAGAAGGATACAATGTATTGTACATACTTTTATTTCTCTTTTTTTATATTTTCATTACTCAAACTTATGTCCTTTATCAGTTATTCTTTACAAATGAGTTCGCGTAACTTTTCATTGAATGTGTTATTATATATGTATTCTGTTATGTTGTTTTTCCATTTTCCTTCCCATGCAAACATACACACATGTACATACATATATGTATGCTCAATACCACCACTGATGTATCCCTCTTATGTGCATTTTGTTTCCGTTTTACTCTTCATTGACTCATAAGAAAATATTAGAAAAAGTTATGTAGGAAGTTGTGGTTAAGAATTCTATCCAGGAAATTAGAAAAGCAGTATCTTTTGCAGGGAAGTTTTATTGGGTATGTGTATACCTATGTGTGTATTTGAGAGAGAAAAGTGGTTGAATGATTCTTTTGATTAAAATTTTAAATTAGCTGCAAGCATTTATATACTTTTTTAGGGTGTGAGACAATTCCACCTTGGAGTGAAAAATTATAGATGTGAATTAGTATTGTAAAAATAAAACACATACAGTGTTTCACTGATAGGTATCAATACGTACATATGTAAAAGAAAACATAGTATAATTAAAAATAAAATTTATGTAAATTAAAAATTTTGCTTATTTAATAAAATTTAATTTATTAGAAGTAGATAAATAAAAATCGAATGGCACTAAATAAAAAAAAATTATATTCATATGTAAAATAAATTGAAGAAAATGAAATAAAAAAATAAAATAAAGAAATAATTAAATTAAGTAAAAATAAATAAAACAAAATAAAGTAAAATTAAAAAGAATAAAATAAAAAAATGAAACGAAATACTATAATACAAAATAAAATAAAATAAAAAATAATAAAATAAAAAAACAAAAAAATAATAAAATAAAAAAAATTAAACAAGATACTGTAAAACAAAATAAAATAAAATAAGATTAAATAATATCAAAACTAAAATAAAATTATAGAATTAAAAATAGATTATAATAAAAAATAAATAAAATGAAATAATATAATATATAATAAAATAAAATATTATATAAAATAAAATAAAATATAATACATAAAATACATATAATACATAAAATAAAATTAAAAAAATAAAATAAAATGAACTAAGAAAAAATAAAATAATGGAATGGAAAAAATAAGATAAAATAAAATAAAATTAAAGAATAATAAAATAAGATTAAAGAATTTAAAAAAAAATAATAACAAAATAAATTTAAATTAAATTAAATAAAAAAACTAATTATATAAAATATAAATAAATATATTATAATAAAAAATAAATAAACTGAAATAATATAATATAAAATAAAATAAAATATAATTCAACTACATAAAATAAAATTAAAAAAATAAATTAAAATTGAATTAAATAAAAAATATTAAAATTAAATTAAAGCATAATAAAATAAAATAAAAAAATTAGAATAATTAATTAAAATAAAATAATATATAATGAAATAAAAAAATAAAACTTAATTAAATAGAAAAAGGCATGAAAAGAAAAAGAAAATAAATAACAAAATTTCTAAAATATAGTATGTATGTGTATTTCAAATAATTTCGAACTGTTTACTAATACTTAAATAAAAATCTATTATTTTTAGAGTGAGTTTCACGACTACTGCTTGCAATATACATATATAAATGCCTTGAGACAAGTATAATAAAAAGATGCTATAAATATTACAAAGCTTTTTATTGATTTTTGTTATTTATTTTGACCGCGTGTCCTTACAACCACTGCAAGTGATAATAAAATGTTTCGATTGCCAATACCAATGCTTTAACCTTTTTGGCAGCTGTCAGGAATGCGACAATGTAATAGACAAAACATTGGCAAAGACTAAAAATATTTCATTAAAAATCATTTTACAGCGATATTGAAAAATAAATAAAGGAATAAAGTGAAAATGAATTTTATCAGAACATTTCATACTCCGTACGCACATTTTATTTCCAATTCAATAATTACACGATTTGGTGACAAATGCACACGCAGCCATTTGTGCGCAAATGAAAATTGCAAAACGAAAATTCATGAAAAAGGCAATGAGCTAAATTGTCAATAATGATAAATACCTATATAGGTAATAGCCAGCGGGGTTGTGTGCCAGAGCACAAGTAGGTGGTGTGACGGTAGGCAGAAGAGTACGCAGAAATTGCTTTATCTATAACATTTAACGGCAATGCCATTGTCATTGCCATTTGCCCTTGTAATGTGAAACGCAATCAGAAATTGCCCCTACGACTTTGCTACCCTCAAGCTACGCAAGTAAAGCGAAATGTAACGAATTTGAAGTCATTGCCAAAATGGCATCACCCCTAACCTTGAGGAATGCAGCGCTGGCACTAACACACACGCACACACAGAGGCACATGGAGACAGTCATAGTAGCAGAAATGATCTCAATAGTAGATAAATTTGTAATTTTTAGAGTAGTATTGGGGAACACCAGCTGTTCTGTAAAATAAATTAAAATAAATTTTAATAAAATTAAATATTAAAAAAATAAATTTTAATAAAATCAAATATAAAAAAAATTTAATAAAATCATATATAAACAAATAAAATAAATTAAAACAAAATAAATTAAGAGAAAATTAAATGGAATAAAAAATAAAATAAAATAAGATAAAATACATAAAAATAAAATAATAGGAAATAAAATTAAATCAAATAAAATAAAAAAATTAAAAAATAAAACCGAAAATAAATAAAAAAATTAAAAAATAAAACCGAAAATAAAAAAAATAATTTAAACTAAATTAATATGAAATAAAATTAATTCATATTAAATTAAATAAATAAGAAAAAAGAAGAAGAAAGAAAATTAAGTTAAATCTAAAAAATTGAATAAAATTATTAAAAAATAAAATTAATGATAAAATAAAATAAAACAACATAATATAAAATAATATAAGATATAATAAAATAAAGCAAGGTAATATAAAATTTAAAAAAAAAAATTAAATTAAATCATATAAAATAAAATAGAATAAAATAACCATAATAACCAAATGCAAGGGAATACAATAAAAAAAAAACAAAAAAAGGTATTTGAATAAAATAAATAAAAATTAAATACAAAATAATGGATAGAATAAAATAAAATAAAAGGAAATACAAAAAAATAACATAAAATGGAATAAACTAAAAATAAAACAAAAAGAAATAAAAAAATAAAAATAAATTTTAATGAAATGAAATAAGAAATGAAAATATAAAACTAAAGAAGCAAAACAGATAAAATTAATTCAAATAATATAAAATAAAAACATTTAATATAGTTTAGAATCAAATCAAATAAAATAAGCAAATAACACAATATAAAACTAAATAAAATAGAATAAATAAAATAAAATAAAATAAAATAAAATAAAATAAAATAAAATAAAATGAAATGAAATGAAATAAAATAAAATAAAATAAAATAATATATAATAAAATAAAATAATATAAAATAAAATAAAATAAAATAAAATCAAATAAAATAAAATAAAATAAATATAAAATAAAGTGAAGAGAAATGAAATAAAATAAATAAAATAAAATTAAATAAAAGAATAAAAAATAAAATAAAGTAAATTTAAAAAGTTAGATTAATAACAAAATAAAATAAAAATAAAATAAAAAATAATAATAAAATAATTAATTAAAAATAATAAAATAAAATTGCACAAACAAATTAATTTCAGTTAAACATAATAAAAGAAAAAGATAAATAAAAAGATTAATTCAAATTAAATAACATAAATTAATATACAATAATTTATTGAATTAAAAACAAATCAGAATTAAATAAGATAAAACAAAACAATTAAGTGAAATAAATACATTAGAATAACAGCAATTAAAATAAAAAAAAAATTAAATAGAAAATAAAAAAAAATATAAATTGAATAAAAATAAAATCTATACTCTATTTTATTTTTTATTCAATTTATATTTTTTTATTTTTTATTTAATTTTTTTTTATTTGTCAATATTTTTTAATAGATTTTATTCTTATGTATTTATTTCACTTAAATGTTTTTTTATCTTATTTTATTCTGATTTTTTTAATTTAATAAATTTTTGTATATTTTTGTTATTTAATTTGAATTAATCTTTTTTTATCTTTTTCTTTAAAATACTGTAAAATAAAAAAAATAAAAATGAAGTAAAACAATAAATAAATTTATAAATAAAATAAATTATAATATAATACCGTAAAATAAGACAATTAATTACAAAAATATAACAATGTGAAATTTTAAAGTTATATTAAAAAAATTTTTTAAAAAATTTTCTAGCGGTTCCAGGGTTCGAGTCCTGATCCGACCAACATCCAAAAGTCATAACTAAGCTAAATAAGAAATTAATTTAATTTTTCTCCAGCGCTTCTGACACTTTTCTTTTAACTTTTAATGCTCGCTAATATGAAATTTAAACAAATATTCTTAAAGACAGAATAGCAAACAAGGCATCGTGTCAAATCGCCAAAAGTCGAGTACAACACTTGCTGCTGCCAACAATTAAGTATGTAAATAATTTGTTAAAATATTTACAACATAATTTATGTTTTTTTTCCTTTACTGCCGCTGTTCTCCGCACCCAAGCGCTTAAGACATGGCAAAGTTAAGTGGAATTTTGCAAAATAAAAAATTAACAAATTTAAACTTACAACTGTATAATTGTTGGTATTTAATCAAGTTGTCAACAGCAGAATGCTTCATTATGCTACAAACCGCTGCAACGCTACCCACCGACGGAGTCGCCAAGGCATCAACTGACTACTGTATACATGCTTTGTTGTGTTTGCTGGTGTAGTTGTGGTGGTGAACTGTATTTTTTTTTTGTTTTTTTTTTTTTGAAATTGTTACAAAGTGTATTGGACTCTCAGCAGTGGTGGAGACTTAAGTAATAGAAATTAGCGACATGCGTGCCAGTACGCAAGCGCAGCTGGACAATTACCGGGAAAACTATAAAAAAAAAACAAAAAACACACACACATACACAATTTCCACTACATACATATGTAAATATATACGAGTATATACAATATATGTTTTCGCTTCTTTCTTTTGTTTCCCATCGTTTGTCATTCCCTGCACTGGGATGATTGTGGGTCGGTTGGTGGTCGTTGACGGCCCTAAGCGCGTTAGCAATTAATTTACATGTTGCTACTGTAAAATAAAAAAAGCAACAACAATTGTAACATATGTACATATGTATATTATGGATTACAATCGCACCAGACACAACTGACCACAAACAATGTTTTGCCCCACATTCGATTTGGGTTTGCCAAAGCGACCGTCAATGGCTGATGGTAGAAGTAATGGATGGGAATACATATACATATCCATACACACATACATACTTAAGTTGATAAAAGAATTTATACAAAAATATGTTGGAAAAAAAGTTTTTCTATTACAATTCTATATGTGTGTGTATGTTTGCGTGTGACTGTGTGTCTTAACTTATTGTGTCCACTCCGGCAGCCACCTTTTGGGAGCGTAGCGCACAACAGCACAACAATTTAATTCATTTGTTGGCAATTTAAATAAATTAGTATACTTAAAAACTCTTTTAAATTACTGAAAGTGAAAAACCATGGACCGAATGAGTTGAAGAATTAACTGTACATATGTAAATGTAATTGACTTTTATAGCGAATTATCCCAGGGAGTGAAAATCCGTAAAGTGCGCTCTTTTACATATAATATATACTCAGTTGATGTGAGTTCAAGGCTTTAACAAGTCATTTATGATTCTCCGTAATGCCACTGCAAAAAAATATGACGATTTACACAAGGTTTCAAGACCGGCGCGAACTCTTGTAGAACACAGAGAGGTGATCTAATGACGGATGCCCAGAGTATACCGAATTTTACGAAGGAACACTTCTCCAACCCTCTGTATGGCAGTGAGAATGGAACAACGGGTGATGCCCAACCTGATTCCGCAATCGATGACAATAGAAGAGATATTTTCACTTGTCGGAATGGGCTATTGAATGAGGGCAAGACGAAATATCTCCTGCCATCAAATCTCCTGTCGCATTCACAACTCGGCTTTCACGTCTCTGTTGACCGTGATAACTTTGAAGTACTAGATAATTTCGTCTATCGTGGCAGTAAAACCAACAAAAGTGTCTGCCTTGAAATCCAACGCAGAATCACTCTTGTCAACAGGTGTTATTTTGGACTGGGTAGACAATTAAAGAGGAAAGTCCTCTCTCGACGAACGAAAACCAATCTCTACAAGTCGCTTATCGTTTCCGTGTTGTTGTTGTTGTTGTTGTAGCGGCTTCGTTAATCAACCTAAGACACCGAGGTCACCTAACGGTAGATCCAGAAAACGTGCTGTAGCGACGGGAGTGGACCAGAGGAACTTTCAAGACAGCCGGTTCTACGCAACGGAGTTGATCCGAATTTTATCCAGCCGTTAAGGCAAAAGGTAACATTATCGAATGCTGATAAATTTCCCGATGCCTGTCGTGTATAATTTTAACTCCACAAGTCTTTTAAAATAGGGGCATGAAAGCTATATGACTTGTTTCTTGTTTCCAGCTGCCGAGCATCTTTGTGTGATAGATAGCCCTTCGTAAGTCGAGCTGTTTCATTAGTAACATGCACTGGTGGAACCGTAAAGTCGGCACAAAAGGGAGCAGCCAAGGGTGTAGATCACTAAACATTGCAACACATTTGTGCTTGGTTTCTTCAGAAAGATTGAATACCTTGAAATTTATTTAAAGTATCCTTTTCTAACCGCTTGAGCATCCTGCATGGGCAACATTATCATCATTAAATTCACGAAAAATGTGTGCAGATAAGAACAGAAACGAATGTGACTTCAGCTAGATTATTGGGATCACCTAGTATGGGTTGCTAACAGCTACAGAGTGGCGCTGACACGAGTATAGGTAGATGCTGTCGCAGACGTTTGATTGAAAGAGGGAGGTTGAGGATCTGATCGCTAACAGCCGCACCTAAGCCATTAAGCAGACTCATTGTGCTCCTCCCGTGTATAACAACTAAGCATTTTAGAGAAGTTCCATCTGCATGAGGCTGGAGCTGGGAGCTTCGTGAAAGATGTGACGTCTCAATTGGCTGAATACCGGTCACTTGCAAAAGTAATGCGCCAGCGTTTCGTCATCCCCTGTGCATGATCTGCCCACCTACCTAGCTTATGGAGATGATATCTCTGTGGAAGATGCCCCACACATTACAATAATTTATTTTAGAAGCTCATGAAGTTGTCCGCTGGGCATTCGACGTTGAAGCAATCATACCCTTAGGGCAGAGCATTGTACTGGAGTCTATAAAATAGCAGGAATCCTTCCCATTTTACTTCTATCTTTATCGGCTCCATTGATCAATTGTGTAAACCGCACATGCTACCCAGCGCCTTCATATAGAACATTCCTACAACTGGCAACCGAAATGGGGAACGAAATTGATCATGTGACCTCAACCTGAACGTCCTGTGACCTCAAACCGATGGCAGAAGTTATGTTTTACCACTTTAGAGGCTGCTCTATGGATCAGAGCTCGCCTTTTGTGATACCACGTGGTCGTCTCGAGTACTAAGCCTCTTTATCGGTTCGTTCTCTATAGCCCTAATGGTCCAGGAACATAAGAGAGAGATAGTTTACTATGTCAATTGTAGAGATCGGTGACAGGAGAGCAAGCTAAGTCTATTTTATGTCATTCTACTCTCGGTAAATATAGATATACTCTAGTTATCGCATTCTGCCTCCCACAAGCTTTCCAATATCAAATATTTTAGTTTGAAAAACAGTAAAACGGACGGGTAGTCTGAAAGAGAGCTCTTTTACTGGGTTTCATAAGAGAGCACCATTGCCAACTCTGCTCACAAGCTTCCAGGCCATTCATATTCAGCGTAGAAATTAAAGTGGAATCATTTGTGTTTAAAAAATATTTGGGAAACGCGGGGATTTCGCGTCGCATGTTGTCTGGCTCGGTAAGGTTCTCCATTGACGGTTATCGTTAGTTCATAAATCTCAATTCTACTTGCTTGAAGAGTGTCAAAGTTATCGCTTCATTCATCGCATCCGGCTGAGTGTGTCATATTTTTGCTGGTAACCAGAAATAAACATGAAATGGTCTGTGTGTTTGATTTTCGAGACTCATTCGTAGATCGCAACATTGGTATAAGATTATTGATATTACCATTTACGACATATGTGCATGAAGACCCACTGATCTTCGGACTTGGAAAGAGATAGAGGCCTTCTTCGGATCAGTGGTTTGCAGTTAGTATAATCGATGTGGAATTATGATGGAGTTTATTTTGAAACCAACAGAACATGGAACCCGCTGGTTAAGGATTGGACTCACCTCCACCGCCATTTGAGGAAAGGCTCTGTTATTACGCAATTTCAACAGTGTATCGTTCAGACTGGAATAGATCGCCGGAGAAAGTGTTTGTCTTGTTTTACTGAGAAAACTCGGAATCAACTCCGTCCAGAAGTAAATCACTTTCGTGTCTAAGTCCGCACTACTCCGATCAGCGCATAAAACGAGTCGTCACCGATTTAATCGTAAAAGAAAGAAGAAAACCTGGAGTTGATTTGAAATTTAATGTGCTCTCTTTGAAAGCGTGGTTCTCCCACTCGGCAACCTTGAAACTGACTGTCGCATGTAGCAAGACACCTACTCTGCGATCTCTTTTTTCGCGGTAGAGGTAATCAATTTAAAAAGCTTGAAAGTTCAACTTCACTGACTTTTCAACTCAAAGGTAAAGTATCTTCGTCCTTCATATAATATTTTTTTTTGGTCAGCTTACGCCGGAGCTTCGCTGAATGGTCAAGCAAGTGTAAACGTAAATAATGAGTACATCACCAGCAACAAAAATAATAACAACAACAATAAAGCATGTTGTAGAGTGACTTTTGCCACATTTTAAATTCACTTGCTCGGGCCTTGTTGTCATCTCCGAGCGTCTTTTCACTGTTTCTTGTTTTTCAGCACATAAATAAATATATATCTATTTATTAACATATACTTGTATTTTTATTATCATTATTTGTCATTTACTTTACCCTTTCATACGCGTATTTATTATTTACTCATATGTATGTATGTAGGAGTATGGTATATACGTTGCTTGCTCCTTTTGTTACTTGATATCCTTTTCATATAATTTTTTTTTTGTCAGTTTTGCCCTTTTTTCGTGCTTAATACCTTTGTATGTATATATGTAGCCACATGCATGTAACTCCGTGTGTGCTTAATGATGTTTACATTTTCATCGCATTTCGATTTTTCGCTCAATTGATTTCTGCACCTAATTGCTGTGGCAAAATTCTTATCGGTCAATGGCAGGGTTTTATGTTCTCTATCGCGAAAGAGGTTTCGCTCATGAAGGTAGTAATAACAATAATAATAATAATAATAATGCCGGCAGGCAGACAATGGTTGATTATATAACTACACGTACAATGATTTTTTTTTTATTATTTACATACATACTTACGCAGTTACGCATGAGAACTGTAATTTATGCATTATCAAAGACCGCTGATGAGGGTTCATTAGTTGATGAATATGTATGTACGAGTATGTATGTATATGTGTACAAACCCTAAATTTATGTTTTTGTAGCCGAAGGATATTTCTTTTTCTGTTACTTCGACATAGTAGCTCGGGGCTAGGGAAAAGTTTTATTTATATTTAATTAAATATTCTATTTTAGTTCAGAGCTTTGTTTTTTTGTCTGATACTTTTGAGAAAAACATATGTTCGACGAACCAGAAACAATTCTGTAATTAGGAAAATAAATTAAAATGAAATGAAATTAAGAAAATAAAAGAAACGAAAAAAAAACCTTATACAAAAAAACAAATTAATCAAAATAAATAAAATAAAATTAAATAAATACAATCAAATAAAAGAAGAAAAAAGAAAATTAAGCAAAATATAATAAAATAAATAAAACAAGTAATATAAAATTTCATGAAAATAAATTATATAATACTAAATTAAATTAGATTAAATTAAATAAGAAAAAATAAAAAAAAAACAAATAAAAGAAGAAAAATAAAAGAAAACAAAAAAATAAATTGATATAAAATAAAATACAACAAATAAACCCCAATAAAATAAATTATAACAAATAAAACCCAATAAAATAAAATAAAATAAAATAAATTTAAATAAAATAAAACTAAATTAAACAAAATAAAATAAAATAATTTAAACGATATAAAATAAAATAAAGTAAAATTAAATTAAATTAATAAATTAAACTAACCTAAACAAAGTAAAATAAATTAAAATATATTTAAAAAATAAAAATAAAATATAAAACAAAAAAACAAAAAAAAATAATATATGTAAAACAAAATAAAATAATACATAATAAAATAAAATAAAATAAAAATATAAATAAAATCAATTTAAACAAAAAAATTAAATTAAATAAGATAAAATGATACAAGATAAAAAACTAAACAATTAAATGAAACAAGAGAAATAAAATACAACAAAACAAAATAAAATTACTTAATTAAAACAGAGAATGTAAATGAATGTTGTATTTACATTCTCTGATTAAAATGAAATGAAATGAAATAAAATAAAGAAAATAAAGTAAAACAAGAAGAATAACATAGAACAAAATTAAATTAAATTAAAATAAGACAAAATGAGATAAAGAAAATAAAATAAAAGAAGAAAAATAATAAAACAAAAAAAATAATAGCTGGAAAAAAATAAAATGAATTAAAGTAGAATAAAATAAAGAAAATTAAATTAAATTGAATAAAACAAAACAAAATAACATAATTAAACTAAAATAAAATAAAACAAAATGCATGAAAATAACATAAAATAAAAAAATGAAATAAAACAAGAAAAATAAAATAAAACAAAATAAAATTAAATTAAACAAAATTAAATGAAATTAATATAAAATAAAATGAGATAAAGAGAAAAAAATCTAACAAGAAAAATAAATAAAACAAAATTAAAAAAATAATTAGAATAAAATAAAAGGAAATAAAGTGGAATAAAATAAAATAAACTAACATAAAATAAAGAAAATAAAATAAAAGAAGACAAAATTAAGTAAAACAAAATAAAATTATATAAAACAAAATAAAATAAAATAATAAAAATAAAAAAAGTAAAATAAAATCATATAAAACAAAATAAAATTAAATAATTGAAATAAAATAAAATAATTAAAATAAAATAAAATAAAATGAAGGAATATAAAATAAAATAAGGAAAACAAAATAAAATAAAAGACGAAAATATAATGAAAAAATAAAAATAAAATAAAATTAAATTAAATGAAAGAAAATAAAATAGAATAAAATAAAATGAAATAAAATAAGGAAAACAAAATAAAATAAAAAAAGAATGCAAAAAAACAACAAAAATTAGATAAAACAAAATTAAATTAAATAAAACAAAATTAAATTAAATAAAACAAAATTAAATTAAATAATTAAAATGAAATAAAATGAAACAAAGGCAAATAAAATAAAATAGATTCAAGTTAAATAAAATAAAATTAAATTAAAATAAAATAAAATAGAATAAAATTAAATTAAATGAAATAGAAAAAATCAATTGAATTAAATAAAATAAACAAAAACACAAAAAAAATTCAATAAAATTAATTAAAAAAGAATCGCTCAAATGCATAGGTTCGTGGTTTCGTGTTAGGTTAAATTTAAATTTTATTTTAATTGTTTTAATTCGTTGTTATTGTATAGGGTTATCCAATTTGTGGAATATTTACAAAACTAAAATTAAATTATATAAAAAATTAATATTCAAAAATAAAATAATCTAAAATTAAATGAGGAATAAAATTTAAATTAAATTTAACTAAATAAAATAATATGAAATATATAATAAAATTCCACCAAAGATGGTATGCATAGTCTGATAGCACAAAATGCCATTAGAGAAAGCAATTTTTTTTGGCAATGATTTTTAAAATTTTTTTTAAATTTTTGCCTTTTTTAAACTTTTACTGAATTTTTTCTATACATAAATATTTAGAATTATTACTAAATTTTACTAAAATCATAGTACAAAAGCAGCAAAATGCAAATAACAAATAGAATTAAAAAAAAAAGATAGTGATAATATTTACGTATTTTAGCTTCCCTTTTTTTCTGAGAAACAAAACATCAAAAAACAAAAAAGATTTTTAGTGAAATAAAATTTATCAGTATTGGTGACTGCTCACTTGTTCTAATTAAACTCTGGCAAAAGCAAAAAAATATTTAAAAAATATTTACAAAAAACATAAAAAAATATTAAAAAAACATATTAAAAAAAATTCATTTTAAAATTGCCAGAATTTTAATCAATGAAATATTTTATTTATCTTAATTTATTTTTTATTTAGAAAAATTACTGATGCAATATTAAGGAATATATTTCATTTAAAATTTCTTTCATTTTGTTTGTCATTTTAAATATTTCATTGTATAAATTCATTTCTTTCTCCTCCATTGTTTATTTTCTGTAATTTAATATTTTTTTCAATAAATTTATTTCCCTTGGTTTTGTCTATTTTTTATTATTTTTAATTAAACACCAAAATCCAACCACGAAAATGTAATTGAAGCATTCAGGTGTACAAAAAAATGAATAAATAAATAAATATATTATAAATTGAATTTAATGCAAATAATTTCGTTTTTTTGCGTCATTGAATTAAATTGATTTGAATTGAATAGTAGATTATGCGATTTGCATACATACATATGTACATACATATGTACAATACATTTAGCCAATGCGGTTAGATTTGTATATTAAAATGGATTTAAATTTGTAAGTTTAATTTTATGGCAAATTCATAAAAAGAAATGTTTTTGTTATAAAAATAAATAATAATTATACCGTTAGAATATTTGCATAAATTTGGGAAAACTGAAATGTTGCTTTTTAAAATAATGTTTATTGAAGAAAAATACATACTTCAAGTTGTTTTTTCGCTTTTTTTAATAAGTTAGTACTAAGGAGGTAGGAGCACCAGAAAGAAGAAGTGAGTAAACATCGATATTGACGTACATATGTAAGTACCCGTCGTATATGTTGTTGGTATTCGATAAAGCGGTGATATCCAGCGTTGATTTTTGCTAACTAAACCGAGTTTTTATGCTACTCTCCTCAAACACTACTTGGGAAATGCTTTACATCTACAGCAAACACCTCCAAGATATCCTGGGCTTAAGGAATACGCTCTTCAGGTGCACCAACTGCTAAGCCACCACCACCGATTTTTCAAATGAGCGTGCCAATGAAAAACCTAAGCATGCTTACAGCAAATTAATTTGGTTCTTCTAAAGCAGAGTACAAAATCACCGAGACCGGACCGAGAGTCCACAAATTGACTTCCTGTCAATGGCATTCTCGGAATCAGACCAAGGGGCCGAGTTGCCTCGAGAGACCCTGAGTAATACTGGCACAATTACCGGCTTGATCCCGACATACCCAATTTATATACTACATGCAATGAGATGCCGTCCGACACTAAACACCTTCCTAAAACCAATACATCTAACACCTGTCTTCTAACACGTCGAAACAACTCGTTCACTGTAAAAGAATTTAAGTTGATAGCGGACTCTCGATGATTTGTGTTTGAGGCCTGCCGGTAAGCCGTTGTTGTTGTTGTTGTAGTAGCCGCTTGCTTAACCACGCTTAGGGCAGGCTTTGTCAATCTAAGTCGCCGAGGTCATCTAAAGGGAGGTCCCGGAAACGTGCTGTTTCGACGGGATTGGACCAAAGGGAGAGGGGGGTTAGATGAGTCGGTTTAAGGGGGCATGTGAAGAGGTGGTTAGTGTCGGTAAGCCGTCCTGTCCAGTGGTTCTTGTAAGTGGTGCTGAATGAAGTCCTTATAGTGGAGTTCGGCTTCTAGTAAGTGTCTGTTGGGGCACTGCCTATTAGTAGTATTCCAGAAGATATTGCTTGCACAGCAAAAAATTGTGCTCCTTAACTCCTAGCCTAAATGTTTCGCTGTGCAAGTATTGCTCTGCTGAAATCAGAATGTTTCCTGGCATGGTCCTGAGCGTGGTATTTTCGCAGGCTTGTAACTTTTTTCATCTACGTCTCGCTAGTCTCCAGCGGTCAGATGCTGCCGACGCTTTGTCGTTTTTTTTCACGGCTCTGAAGTTTTGTTGCAATATCGGTCTTTCGGGTTCTTAATTTCCAGGCCATCGAGCTCGACCCGCTACTCCTTCGTCCAGCCGAGGATTTCGTAGGTTGTTGCTGTAATTGTCTAGTAGTGCGGAAGTGTGAAAAGTCGTCGAGAATGAGTCATCAATATCCCAGCCAAACACCAATATTGAGTAATCATCGTCATATGAGAACAGTGATATAGAAATTAAATAACGGTGGGGAGAGGACACCACCCTGAGGAGCTTCTCGTTTGAAATTTCTGAGTTTAGATGTTTGATTTCGAAGTTCTACTGATGATTGTCTACCATTCAAGTAGTCCATGGACCAACCCTTCTGCCCCGTCGGTAATGAGAAGTCCTCAATGTCCGATACTAACAATGAATGATTGACGATATCCGTAACTTTTGTTGGATCCAATGCTACCAAAACAGTTGGCACGCAATGCCGGTTTTGGCCATAGACAACCTGGGTGTTTATGGAGTTTCGTGCTGTTATGGTGTGCTATGCACTTTACGGAAGATGGTATGTGAAAGACGATAGCAACAATGTCTCAAAGGTCTTCGCTACTGGTGAGAGTAGAGATATCGGCCTTTTTCCTGATCTTGCGTAGGCGAACCGATGCTACAGCAACAACAAAAAGAAGGTTGGTGCTAAATTATTTTGGGACTTACTGAGTGGGATAGCTACATCACAAAAAAGTGGATCTTTTCACTGGTAGTGTTCAATTGAGTGAGAGATCATCCATTCGTGAAATATCTAAAACAAAACTCTGATCACGAAAGTTACTGAGCTCTTGTTATAATGAGGCAATAACGCATAATGACCCCAGAAGGTTAGGGGCTCAAGAATTTGCCCGCTGTAAAGCATGCCTGTCGTAAGAGGCGACTAAAATCCAATAGTTCCGGCGGAACAACCCGGATTTTTTATCCGGCCAAGGACTGTCACTCCCGCAACATGCCCCAAAAATTACTTTGAGGAATATTTTTGCGGTTACAACAACAAGAACAACAACCGGTAGTGATCAGTTTAGAGTCTAATTTTACCTAGACTCGTAAACTATGCTGCACCGATCTGGGCGCCGAGGACAAACGAGACACAGTGAAGAAAATTACAGGCATGCCAGAACACCGCCCTTAGGACTGCAACA
Organism: Ceratitis rosa; assembly: GCA_037013455.1. Classification (NCBI taxonomy): domain Eukaryota; kingdom Metazoa; phylum Arthropoda; class Insecta; order Diptera; family Tephritidae; genus Ceratitis; species Ceratitis rosa. The sequence continues at coordinate 25,963,644 of JAWMAG010000004.1, forward strand.
AGAAACCTCCTTATCTCATCGGAGCATCACTTGCACAGCGAAGCATCTATGCTACGAGTTAAGAAGCATAATGCTTTGCTGTGCAAGCAGTTCCTGTTGAGATGACACCGCAGGGAGCACCCCAGCAGGCACTTTTTAGAAGGTGAACCTCCACCTAGGCACATGAGGAAGGGAGTACTAGATTTAAAGAGCACCATCCAGCATCACGTGCAACAACCGCTGAACAGGACGGCGTACCGACAAACACTGAACGCCATTCACAAGGAGTCAGTTAACACCTTCATAGACTCCCTTCGCGTGAATGGCGTGCTCGGAGTTAAACCACCACCAATTGCAGACAACGAGCTCGAGCTGCCTCGAGAGACCCGCGTAACCTTGCCTCAACTTAGATCTTGATTTTGTAGCAGGTTAAACTCCTACTTATCCAGACTCGACCCCAGCATACCCAACGTATGCCCTGCATGTGGTGAGTCCCCGCACGACACTAACCACCTCTTCACAAGCCCCCTTAAACCAACTCATCTAACTCCCCTCTCCCTTTGGTCCAATCCCGTCGAAACAGCATGTTTCCTGGACCTCCCTTTAGATGACCTCGGTGACATAGATCAACAAAGACTACCCTAAGCGGGGTTAGCCAGCCGCTACAACAACAACAACATCAGTTTAGAGTGAGAGATCATCCATTCGTCAAATATCTAGAACAAAACTTGGATCACGAAAGTTACTGAGCTCTTGTCAAAAGGTTCACGAACTAAGGCGACAAACAACTGACACTCTCACAAGATTTCCAAAAAAAAAAAACACTTTTGGCAATATTTTCGCGGTTATAACAACGAAAACAACTACACTAACAAACAAAGGCAACAATATCTATATTAGTATATATTCTCGATTTATTAATCAATTATAAATAGAAAATGTACTTAAACATTATCACCAGAGACAATTAAGAACGCTCTAACACTCAGACATACATATAAGCACCTTTTAAGATTTATTTAAATACTGATAAGGTAACCATCGCTTCGACTTTTGCCTTTAATACGAGTAGAACTTCACATAATTATTGAAAGTATATTTTTGTAACAGTAAAGCTTATTTAACATAGTAGAAATCGGTGCACATACCTTTTTTTCAAGAAAACATATTTTTTTGGTGCCCACCTAGAACAAACATACAAAGGTGTAGGCGGCGTTGAATTAACACAAAGTATAATCCACAAAATATGTTAACACCGGGTTTATGTGCCAGCAATTTGTATGTGACGTGTGGGCGATGATTAAGTGAATCAGTCGAAAAAGTGCGCGCCACATTTAACTACAACAGTTATTTTTGTTATTTTTTTTTTTTTAATAAACCACAGACTACAAATATTTAAAACACTAAAATGCAGTGGCGCTGCTGACACCTTTGAGCTTTGTGCAAATAGACACTTTATCAAACTGGTTTTATTTAAATTACATACATACATACATATGTATGTACGAAGGTATTTGATTTTATTTTCAGCACAATATCTTTTACAACACTCTATTTGGCCTCTTGGTGGTACACCCACGCATAACATACACATGCATATAAGCACACCAAGTAACTTTGTTTTGACGTTGTAGAAAAAGGCGTTAACGCAACAAATTAGAAATTAAAACTCGTTTTTCACTTTACAACAAAACTATTCAATAATTTGCAAACGAAATTTTAGTGTAATTTAGTCTGCAAAACTGCATATGCAAAATGTGAATTTTATTTGCGAAAAATTGGCAATAGCAATAAATAGGTAAATAAACGCCAAGTACACAAACAAACAAGAGACAGACGTCGACTTTGTCGCCGTCGTCGCCGCAGTCGCAGTCGGCGCAATATAGTGTGGTGGCTCCGCAGTGCCGGCTAGAGTTAACAAACACTTTACAAAAACAAACACCTTGCCGGTTAGCTGCCTTATACAATACAACCAGATTTTTACACTTTCTTTATATAAATAACAATTTTTAACATTTAGCAAGAAGAATTTATTCACTGGCAATCATTTTTTAAGAGAAATTCAAAGCAATTTTTGTCTATTTTAGATGTAAACAAATCGATTTTTGTTAGCTGTCAAAAGCGACGTATGACTGCAAACACACACATGCACCACCGTATGTGTATATACATACATGTATGTGGTTATTACCAATTGCTAAAGCCGCCTCACTCCAATAAGCCTTTTCTTGATTTACTTGTTTTTAACGCCCACGTGCGTAGTTTTTCGCAATTTACACATATAGACACGTTGATTTGTCAACGAATTTTCGTCCGAAAGAGTTTTTCACGAATTTAAACACGATATTTTGTTATAAACACAATTTTTTAACAGAGAATAAACGAAAACTACACAAAAATTCACGTCGCGATTGTCAACTGAAAAAAATTGACATTAGTTGTGAATTGAGAATTCTTTGGCCTTATCTGTTTTTGCATGACATTTAGTGGTTGTTGATTGCTTTCCATGGTCTTTTTCATGAGCGTGAGAGAGACGTACGTATTTAACGTGTGTATAGTCGTCAAGGTAGTAAAGCAGTGGCTTTCAAACTGTTGTTATTTACAAATTTACCGGGTTGTGTGCAAGCAAATGTACCGAAATGAAATTTGTTTTAACCGATGTGAAAAGAAACATTGTTATTATATCAAAATCTTTTTTTCTAAAGAGAGTCTTTCTCAGACTACCGACTTAAATGAAACAGTCAATGCTGGTGAAAATATTCGTTTTGGGTTTTTCTTGATATTCTCAAGAACAATTTTTTTTTGCTATAAATATTTATCAATACTACTATATCTGCACCTCAAGCAGCTTACGAAAATATTACTTTTTACAATTTTCTATAAAAAATTATATTTTCATTAATTTTTAATAATATTTGTATTTATTTAATTTCAAGAATTTACGAAAATATTACATTTTACAATTTTCTATAAAAAATTATATTTTCATTAATTTTTAATAATATTTGTATTTATTTAATTTCAAGCAGTTTACGAAAATATTACATTTTACAATTTTCTATAAAAATTTATATTTTCATTAATATTTAATAATTTTTGTATTTATTTAATTTTTTTCCTAATTAAAACAATTTTCTTAAATTGCGAGGAAACGACAACTAAACATTTTGGCATTCAAATTGAGAAAGAGATTGTACGATTTTCGCTATATAGCTCGACGATTTCTCAAATCCCTCCAGTTAGTCACTGATTTGCTGAATAAAAGTCCCAAAATTTGGTTTTTAGCCTTGTTATGGTAAATACACGGCCCTCTTTATCTCTTCTGTACACACTTTAATAAATGTACAACTCGTTTTAAACAATCATTAGCGAGTTTCAAGCTCAACTGCATATGCTGATGAGCTAACTCCCGCGCTTATATACCTATCAAATTCTCGCGCACATCCCTTGATTGTTAATCTTTGAATGTTCCCGATTAAGTACATTCGATACACGCGCCCTAAAACATGCTTTAGCTGTCGGCCTTTACTTCTCACCCTACCCTCGTATTTAGCATGATGAATCTACTAGTTAGTCAAAAAGAAAATAAGAATCTTTTACTACTTGGATGTAAAGAATAACACTGTTTAGTAACCTTTATTATTAAATTACGAACTTTATTTGTTTTATTAATAAAAAAATCTTTGCAGGGCTAGAGTTCGAGTTCTTGTTCGACCATTTGTCGTTCCCTCCATTTGTTGATAAAACATGAAGACACACACTGCAAACTGGTGAAGGTGCTTATCCGAAAAATCGCTTCAGCTGTTACAAAGCGCCAATTATTATTTTCTAACATAATTTGTTTTGACTTTTTCACACAAGAAGTACAACTAAATGAGATTTTTGCTTTTGTATTTATTTATTTTATGTAGATAAATATATCGTCAAAATCTTCATATGATTTTGTAATTCATCTAAAGGAGCATTTATAAACCAAATTGTCATATTTTAGGCCATCTGAGACCCCTCCCGCTTTCAGGGAGCCTAAAGTGGCCCCTCAAACCTTACTTGATAGAACGTGGTTTTGTGCAACGCTACTTTGACTGATCTGCATGATTTATGAACACTACCTAAGTAATCTAATTAAAAAGTGATTATAATCACTTTGTGTTACCCTACATTTTTCTTTACCACTATCATGACCACCCTGTCTGCGCGCGTCTGGGCTCATAGGGTGTTTTCTTTATAAGATTTAATCAATTGAAATTGTTCATATATGCAACTTCTAATGTAGGTATTGGGACATTAATTTAGGTATTGAAGTTTGTAATATATGATTTTGACTATGTTTTTCGGAGAAACATACAAAGTTGTCAGAAAGTTGCCCGAACGAATTTACTCTATGTAAACGTCAAGGGTTTTATAAAAAAGAAAAAAAATGATAACGAGCAACAAAAGTTGACATGCGTGAGCCCCAAGAAAACTATGACTTTTTGCTTCAATTTCGCTTTTTAAACCAAATGTTGTGAAACAAACAATTGTTTTCTGCTTAAATGCATTTTTACAATTCAGCATGTTCTCAAATTTACGCTTTATAATCATTGAAGTACTTTTCCGCTGAGCTTGTCATTCAATTTTAGGATTAAATCCTAATATTTTTCACACAACGCAAGTAATTTTCATTTCAACGGTTCGATTTGACTGAAGTGGGCATTTGTTAAATAAATTAAAACCCTATTCCTTTTGCTCGAGCCTATTATTAAAATTTTCTTTATCGATAACCTTACAAAGGGAACTTTCCAGAGATGTGAGATGGAAACACGGTGGTTATGCAAGGAAAAAATTGCTGACAGCACTATTGTTTAGAACACTAATGATGGTAAGTACTTCGAATGTGTTCAGGTTTAAGCGTATACAAGTGAGTTGTATCATTGAATTGCTTTGAAAATAATTTAAATAGTAAATTAGTTCATTTAAAATAAAAATGCAAAATATTTCAGTGACACATATGTACCTTGCAGCTTTTCATTTAATTGTAACTCGTAAAAATTTTAGAATTGTACTCACCTTAGATAAAACCACCACAAAAACTCCACAAATTCTGAAACAAATGAAAATGTGTTTATTAATTATATTGTTAGCACCATAAAATTTAGGTCATAAAATCTATTTTTTATAAGTTATGCATCTATTTAAAATATAAATGAAATAAAAACATTTATGTTTTTCAAACTCAATCCAGTTTTGATTTTATTTTTAATTTTCGTTTATATTATTTTGCTTTTTTATTCTAAATGGAAGAAAGAGACCGATCATCGGAGCATGGTCTAGCAGCGTGTGCATCGAATGTTCATTGTCTAGAATTTTGCTTGACTGCATGCGAATAAACGGTGGGTATATAAGAGCAGAGGCAAATACCACATAAGTTCAGCTGTATAATAACTAATTAGCGGAAAGTTGCAAAAGGAGTTCGTTAGTGACAAAACTTTTGTGAAACGAGATTTGTAAACTGTGTGTGTTTCAATCAATGAACTGTATGATAAATTTGGTGGTTTTTGTTAAACAATCCAGTGATAAAATTTGGGAAATCATTGTAGTTTTAATTTATGGAAATCGTTACGATATTTATGTATGCTTTTTTTCATGTTCCCGTTGTCTTTTTCATAATAAGCTAGCCTGACGTCATACTATCAATGTTGAGATTTAGTTAGCATCAGAACTCTACTTAACTGCCTGCTTGCCATAAATGGAAAGAAATTCTCTGCAGCCATACGTTGTATATATGTACATATATAAGTTTCTACATTTCTAGAAGCAATCGCTGATGGTCAAAGAGAGAAGACTTGGATTAAAATAGCAAAAGAAAAGCAAAAGTATATATGTATGTATATACCGGTATGTTATCATCATCATTTCTAACGTTTGACGTTTTCTTTACACGCGCTCACACAACACCAGTTAAATAGAAGGGATGTTTTCCTTACTTCATTAACCCTCAAACGACTACTGTGTGAGTAATAAGCCATTGAAATTTGGACAAAATGGATTGAGTTTTGAATTTTTAGAATAGAGAAAAATTTTATTTGTATCGGATGAAGATACAAAAATCCAAAGAATAGTATTGAGACGTTAAATCACACGATCTAGGCGGCCCAAATGTGAAATAAATTGCCCTCTGAACTCGCCTCTCGATTTTAACCTCTCCACAGTAACCTTCCATGATTCACACCAAATAGTGGCTTAATCAGGATGCATTGATAGTTCTTGGAATACTTCTGGTTGCAATTTTGAGTGTTCGCGTATCCAAAAGTATATGTACTGAGCTGTAGAAAGTATTTCGTGAATTGGACTGCAGCTAGATTGCTTAGGTTGGCTTGTAGAGGTACTCCTTAGGCGATGTATTATCACCACTCCTGTGGTCACTTGTAGCAAAAGAGCTTTTGAAGGGAATGCAAACTAAACAAATTACCTTGCAGACGACATACATACATAGATATACATATTATTAGCCACGGTATTAGATTAGACACTATTACTAACGTGATGGGCGTCACTGGCCAACTTAGAGGTTTATGAGCAAATTATGGATACTGCCCCTTTTCACGAAGATGAAAGATCACTGCTGCCAGGCAGGGCAACACACGGACGCCACAAAAATGAATGATAAAGAGAACGCCCGAACCTATTTTGCTGCATTTGATACCAGCTAACTCCTCAAACTTCGGTAGTATTGCAGTATTTTCGTTGCGGAGGTCTTCGCGGTTGAAAAACTGCTTATCTGGCTTACACTGCTGGAAACCACAAGTAAAACATCATTAAACTCTTTCATAGCCAAGTAGCAACGGAGGCAATAATCTCGAATAGTATTAGATAAAGTGTACATACATATGTAGTTGGAGAGATGTACAAAAGTGCTATCTAACTGGCGACTGAAGCCCTCCACGATTTTCATAAAACTCTAACGACTTTGTATAATGAAATTTCCAAGAGAGCGTCGAATCAATGTAAGATTACACATGTGGGAAGTGTAGGGAAGAAGGCATGAGTGAGTCATTGGAACAACACCTCTGCTTCTGTCCGGCCTTATGTAAAGCTCGTCTGAGTTTTGCATTTCAAAGGACAGGAGGAAGTGTCAAAATCTGATTATAATAAATGCAAGTTATTTTGCAATTAAAATAAGCGCACTGAATAAGACAACCTTCCACTGTTCGTTTACAGACTTCAATTTTGTAACATTCTTTAAACTTTGCGTGCTTATGGGTTAAAAACCGGTTTCTCAATAGCTGCTCAAACCAAGAACGTTGAAATGCAAAGATTACGCCATTTACCGAGTCGTTACTCTTCTTCTTCTTATATTCTGGCGAAGACATCGCTTATGCGTTTATAGAGCGTCATTCATTCCTTCCTTTCGCTGTTTGGCGCCAATTGGAAATATGTAGTAAGTACAGCCAGGTCCTTCTCCCCGGTACAAAGCGCCAAGTATTTATACTTAAGTGACCATTGGACCTATGAGAGGGTACTGTGAAAAGATTTGAGAAATCCCAACCATTCAATTTAAATTGCTTCTCTTTGATTCAAAATTGAAATTGAATTCGAAATTTACTATTTTCTGGAATACGCCTGATGGTCTAGTAAGGAGTAATCCATTATTTTGCAATATATGGCTTTAGTGATCTGAATCTCGCGCTCTATAAGTGCGATTGGTTTACGCTTGAAGGCGTTAGAAAGATGATATTTTGTACTAAAAAGATAACGGGAGAAATGTCGTCACTTAACGCAGCATGGATACCAGCAAATAGAAAATAAAATTTTTGTACAATGTAAATAGTGTTTATGGCCCTGGAACTGTAGGAGTCAACCATGCGCATTTTTGACTTCGTCGATTTCGCTCCGGCAGTCGAAAAGCCGATAAAATAATGGAAATCGACGAGATTGACCGACATGCGAGCATTGTTTCGATGGTCTAAGAACTAAACATTGCACAAAAAAACAGTTTGGAACCACTTAAAAAAGGCTGGACTTAAGGGTGCCACATGAGTTAACGAAAAAAGCCTTCTGGACGAATTTCTATTGTATCTACGAATCGCTGTTGAATCGTAACAAAATCGATCGATTTTTAAAGCGGATGGAGACTGCTGACGAAAAGTTGATCACTCACAGCAACGTCAAATGAAAACGAAGGAGGTCGAAACGCTATGAGCCGGTACAAATGGTTTCCAAGCCAGAATTGAGGGCCAGACAGGTTTTGTTGTATGTTTGGTGGGATTGTAAACTGCATAGCACAGGCTGTGGATTTACTCCAAAATGCTCTTGGTATAGTTGAGAGATGGTGCAGAGATAGCGGGCTGGACGTGAACCCTGATAAAACCGAGATGGTGTTATTTACCAAGGGGTACAAATCACATGCCTTCAAACCACCCCAATTAAAGGGGGTGGAGATTACCCTCTCTCCCCAAGTCAAATACCTTGGGATAGTCTTAGATAGCAAACTAAGCTGGAGCCGGAACATGGCAGAAAGATTAAGGAAAGCTATAACTGCGTTCTACGCCTGCAAAACGGCGATAGGAAAGATATGGGGTCTAAGACCGAGTATTGTGCACTGGATATACACATTGGCAGTTAGACCAATCCTATTCTACGGGGTCACCGTCTGGTGGTCAGCACTTGATAAAATCACCTTCAGGAGCAAATTAGATAGAGTTCAACGATTGGTGTCTATCCTGATAACGGGACCATTGCCATCAACTCCCTCGAAAGCACTGCTAACTCTTCTCAACCTCTGGACCTATACGGGAAACTACAAGCGGGTTGCAACGCATTAAGATTGAATGCAACTCAACCTTGGAAGAATTGCAGTATAGGACATACAAAAATATTATCTCTTACAAAAGTACCGGGGGAGCTGGACTAGACCACCTCCAGTGTATGCTTCGATAATCTTTTCTTCACGAGAATCTGAAACAGATGCGAGTGGGAACCAACGCCACCGACCAGGGAACAACAGCCATCTTCACAAATGGTTCAAAACTTGATGGGAGGGTGAGTTGCGGAATTTATTCTCTCGTGCTCTCAGTAAGCATGAGCTTGAGAATACCAGATCACTGCAGTGTTTTCCAGGCGGAACTCTTCGCAATCATGGAGGCCGCGGAGTGGTTGCACAAATCTACGGCAGCAGGACAATGGATTACAATTTACTCCGATAGTCAGGCTGCAATCAGATCTTTTCAATATAACTGTACCACGTTAACAAAGTGTATTAATGCCGTGGTCTGGGTACCTGGACACAGGGACATCCAAGGCAACTTTATGGCAGACGAAATAGCAAGGGAGGGAACCCTTCTATCTACGATAAAACACGCACATGATGCTGGTTTATCTCTGTCTACGGCCAGGTACATGCTTAAACTGGCCTTCACCAGGGAAGCTGACTCAAGATGGTTGAACGAGATCACGTGCAACGTGACCAGACAGCTATGGCCGAAGTGGGACGCGAAAAAATCTAAACATCTTATCCTTCTGGACACTGTTTAATGGGGCTCCACGGGAATAGGATGGGATATTACTTTTAATGATTTCTGCCGCGGCTGTTGGGAAGAAGAAGAGGAAGAGACCAACGAGCACTACCTCTGCCACTGTCCAGCCCTGACATACGCGCGACACAAGTTCCTTGGAAAACACTTCTTCGACTGTCTCGCTGAGTTGGCCTCAGCGAACATTGGAAATCTCGTTGCCTTTATAAGGCACACGAAATGGTTCGATCATTTGAGAAGGTGAAGGCAGGAGCCTTCGCGGTATCACAAATGGGTCTGTTGGTCTGTGTGCTGAAGTTAACCAACAGCGGAATCAAATCAACTCAACTCTTGGTGGGATTGTCTAGGAACCATCCACTAAGAGCTGGTAACCTACGGCCTACTCGTTAGAAGCTCGGGAGGTATAGTCGGGACCTCGCACCAAGTGATTACCATCTTTTCTTGTTTATAGCAAATGATTTGGCTGGTGAATAAAATTATTATTGCGAAAGTGACCGTCCTTGGACTGAAAAAAAATCCTCTCATTCCGGTATAAAGACCCGACTCTCACAGGAATTATGGGATTTTAGGCGCCTCTAGCGACAGGCATGCCTTACGGCTTGAATTTCCAACCTGAAAGGGTGAGGCTTGGATTTATGAAAATTATTACTTTATTATTTCTGCCGTTGCTGGTGAACTGCTATACAAATGACCAACTGGTATGAAGTCATCTTCAAAATACTACAATAGTATTTAGCTTGAATTTTTGCATACTAGTTGGATTTTTCCAGCAGGGTATGTACATATGTATGTATTATTTCAGTGTAACTAATAGGTTGACCTGCTCCATATACAAATACAATATAAGTATTAATTTTCAATTGTTATTGTTATTATTTTTTTTGTATTATATTAATTTTAAAATTAACGTGAAACCCTTCTTTTGTAAATTTAAATGCTGTCCACAATTGCGACCATAAGTAGACCTAAATATGCGTGTTACGGCATTCCATACGAGTACTTATCTCTGCAGGTGGCATGTGAAACCGTTTCATTTAGCATTTAACCGTAAAAATGTCCTGTCAATTGGTATATACACACATATGTATATATATATAGGTATGCTGCAGGTTTCCAGCAATAAGCGTTTGACATTTACATAAATGACACACATACGCACTTATATACGTACATACTCGTACATATGTATGTATGTATATAGAATGTGTTTGAATAAATTTTTCATGTAAAAAATATTAAGCTTGTAATGTGGAAAATGTTGACTTTGGGATAATAAATATTTACAAAATACATAATGTATATATGTACATGCTGATATACATATGTATGTATACATCTATGTACATATTTCGAGAGGTCAAATGTACAATACATACATATTTTTATACCTTCCATGACCATTATTAAATGATATACTAATCTGGGTCTGAAATATTTACATAAGTACTAGAACATAACAGTACCAGTACATGCCCGTCTGTTTGTAAGCAAACCTCACTTGGTATACCGATGTACTGATACATTTAAATGGCTATGGAGCCAGTCATTCGCTTCTCTGGCACCAGTTGGTAATACCAAGTGAAACCAGGTCGCTCTCCTCATGATTCTTTCAATGGTGTGGGGGTCTTCCTCTTCCTCCGCTTCTACCGGCGGGTACTGCATCGAAATCTTTCAAAACTTGGTTATTTTTTATCCAACCGGACCACATAAACTAGCCAGCGTAGCAACCTCTCTGCATTCGCTGAATTATTTCAATGTCATCATATAACTCGTACAGCTCATCGATCCATCCTCTGTGGCATTCGCCGTTGCCATTACGCAAAGTGCCATAAATCGTTCGCCAAACTTTTGTTACGTAAACACCCAACGTCGGCTCATCAGCTGCTGTCATCGTCCATGCCTCCGCACCACATAGCAAGAGGGGAACAATAGGCGACTTGACGAATTTGGTTTTCGTTCGCCGAGGGAGGACTTTACTTTTCAATTGCCTACTTAGTCCAAAGTAGCACGTGTTGGCAAGAGTGATTCTGGGTTGGATTTCCAGGCTGACAGTATTAGGTTCCAAGATAGACGAAGTTATCTACGACCTCGAACTTATGACTGTCAACAGTGACGTGGGAGCCAAGTCGCGAATGCGATGACTGTTTGTTTGATGACAGAAGATATTTCGTCTGACTCGCGTTCACTACCAGACCCATATTCGTCGCTTCCTTATCTAGTTTGGAGAAAGCAGTACTTAGGGCACGGTTGTTGAGGTCAATGATGTCAATATCAGCTGTACACTCTCATAGCTCTGCAGCTCTTATTATTTTCTCCAGCAATAAGTTAAAAAAGTCACACGATGAAGAGTCACCCTGTCTGAAACCTCCTTTCGTATCGAACCACTCGAAGAGGTCTTTTCCCATCCTTTCAGAGCTTTTGCTGTTCCTTAACGTCAGTTTACATAGCCGTGTAAGTTTTGCGGAGATACCAAATTCAGACTTAGCGGCATAGAGCCAACTCCTACTTGTACTGTCGAAGGCTGCTTTAAAATCGACGAAGAGGTGGTGTGCGTCGATACTTTAATCACGGGTATTTTCCAAGACTTGGTGCATGGTGAATATTTAGTCAAGGCTTGCCTTACCACTGATAAGGTCCAAGTCAGTTTGTTGACGGTTGACGTCTTTCACACAATACGCTCGACAAGACCTTATTGGCGATATTAAGGAGGCTTGTCTCATAGTAATTGGTGCACATTGTGGATCTCCCTTTTTGTGGGTTGGACAGAGCACACTTAGGGTCTAATCGTCGGACAAGCATTCGTCCCACCATATTTTGCATAAAAGCAGACGCATGCACCTTGTAAGCTCTTCACCGTATAGTTTAAATAGTTCAACCGTTAGGCCGTCAGCTCCAGCCGCTTTGGCAATCGCTCTTCGAGCCTCATAATAGTCGGGTAGTGGGACGTCTTTTCCATCGCCATCGTTTGGGATTTCGGGTTCACCCTCTCTGTTTGTTTCATTTTCACTGCCAATCAGCTGGATGGAGATATGTTCCCCCCATAAATTCAATATGCTCTGGGCATCGGTGGCTAGATCACCTCTTTGTGTCTTACAAGAGTTTGCTCCGGTTCTGAAACCTTCCATAAGTCGCAGTATCTTTTCGCAGAACTTTCGAGCATTACCCTTGTCGGCCAGCTTCTCTAGTTCCACGTACTCACGCATTTCGGCTTCCTTCTTTTCTAGCCCACTCCGCACGTGTTGTGGTCGATCGCAGAGTTGCAAGGTAGGCAGGCTGTTTTCTCTCCACCGCGACACGGCAGTCCTCATCGTATCAGCTGTTTTGAGACCTTTCTGAAATCCAATGGTTTTCGTAGGACTTCCATATTCCGTAGGACTTCCATATGGAAATTAATATTTAATCCCTAAAGAAAATACCATAAAATTGATATTGTCATGAAAGGTATAAAGACTTCGGTATGGCCGAAGACAGCTCTTCTCTCTTGTTGTACTTGACATAAAAACAAACTGACAGATTTTTATCAGATTCTTCATTAAACAATTAAAAATAAATCTACTCACTTTTACTGACAATTGTTTGGTGGCTTTAGCTTGAGCCCTTGGAAATATTTTATGTATATACATATAGGTATGTGTGTATGTGTGAGTTGTTTCCACAAACACTCAATCATAGAATATTTGTTGTTAATAAATTTTTAGTACATACACGCACTTACATACTCGTATATATAATTTTTGTTTTTGCTGATTTAAACGCTGACAAATTGTTTTTAATTGTTTCTGTCAGTTTGTTGGCGTGTAAATGCTTAATACCAGTTTGTTGTTGGTTAGTATAATATATAAAAAGGATTGGTGTTGATTTATGTGTGTATGTCATAAATGTAATATAGATAAATTTAAAAATATATGTCAGAATATAAATGTGCAGTTGGAGATCTTTAACACGCTCATTAAGGGCGTCTAGTTTCACTACTGGGTAGCCAGTTATAGTTGCAGAACGTGAGCAAAGAAAAGGCAGGTAGCTTCCCTGGAGACACGCCGTCGTATTTGGTTTAAGGTTAAGTTGGTAGGTCCTTGTGACATTATTTACAGAGGAGATACTATAAAAGAGTTCCAATTTAGGGCTGTGTTTGTTTGTAACGGGAGAAAGATTCCGTTGGTGAATACTAATGTTCACCCCGCTCCGCTTGTAAGAGACTAATGAGCGCTTGAGAACAAAGCCTACAGTGAAGCATTAATTCGTGCGGTTTTCTAAGAGAGAGCTCTACTAGTATTATTTTGCGTCGTGTTCATCTGTGGCTATATTTCAAAAGTACTGTTATTTCGCATCGTTTTCAGTAGATGTCATTTGTTTTATCGTGAACAACAATTTGTTTCATTCATTTGAAAATGTCGAAATTTGTACCAGATAAAGTGTTTCTGGGGGAGATCTTCTTCATTCCTTTAACATGAAGAAAAGTGCTACCGAAGGCCATCGTATTTTACTGGACGTTTATTATTCATTAAATCATTAGGATTCATCCAGAAGCTTGGAAATTGGGTGCCTTATGAATTAAAGCCAAGAGACGTCGAACGTCGATGCTGCATGTCGGAAATGTTGCTTCAACGCCACCAAAAGAAGTCATTTTTGCATCGGGTTGTCACTGGCGATGAAAAATTGATTCATTATGATAACCCAAAGCGCAAGAGATCGTATGTGAAGCTCGGTCAACCATCGACATCCACGGCAAAGTCGAATATCCATGGTGACAATGTTATGCTATGTATTTGGTGGGACCACAAGGGTGTGAGCTCTATTATGAGCAATTATTGAAACGATCAATGGGGACCTCTACCGAAAACAATTGATTCATTTGAATAGGGACAACGCGGAAAACCGACCAGAATATGCGACCAGACACGAATCAATAATTTTTCATCATGACGACGCTTGGCCACATGTTGCAAGGTCAGTTAAAAACTATTTGGAAAACTGTGGGTGGGAAGTTCTACCTCACCCGCTTTATAGCCCAGACATAGCACCTTCCGATTACCACTTGTTCAGATCAATGCAGAATGCCCTCACCGGAGTACGCATCACTTCAGAACAGGGTATTAGAAATTGGCTCAATTCTTTCTTGACCTCCAAGCCGGAGAAGTTCTTTTGGGATGGGATCCACAAACTGCCAGAAAGATGGGCAAACATCGTAGCTTCCGATGGGCAATACTTTGAACATTAAATGTATAACAATTTTTTCACAATAAAGTCTTAATTTTCGAAAGAAAAGCGCACGAATTAATGCCTACACCCAATATCTCATTCAATATACCCCCGCAGAAACCTCCATCTTAACTTATAGCACAAGCCGCCTCTACAGCTGCTTCCACCCATTAAAAATGACGTCTTTATAAGATATTAAGTCAGATACACGCTTCCCTTATAGAGGAATTTTCAGAAAATCTTCTGGAACTTAAAAATTATTATCTTGCAGATTGCTGTAAACGTGTTCAAGATACGTACGATGTCTTTTTCCAACAAGACAAAGAAGACCTTCCCGCAAATTTTCTTGCGTTGGCTCAAGGGAAGTATCAGTTCAGCGGAAATCAGCCAAAATGAGAATAGCTGAGCACGTAAAACTATTTGGAGTTGTAAATGAACGAAGTTCCAGCTCCCAAAAAGGTGGGCCACGTCCAATGTAATAGGAGTTCTGACACGCCCACTGTCTGATGGGACGACACGCGGAAATGCTAGAGGCTCCCTATAGATGATGCTGCAGAAGCTCCAAGGATGATGAGAAGAAGCAAACGAACATCCATCTCTTAAGCTACTGTTCTGCTTTGAGCAGAGTTACATGATGCCGCTCAACTCTCTGTTTTATTATCATTTTATTGAATTAAATATATCATTTAACTTGCATCACTTTCACAAATATTTGCTCTTTTTTGCTTCAATGCAGTAAGCTGGTTGTTAATTTCGAATATTAAAGTTTTTATGTAAATATTTAATATTTATATAAGTAATTTTCATATGGCATACACATACATACGAGGGGACTAACAAAAGTTCGGTCAGTTGGTGACTTTCAATTTGTTTCTGTTAAATCTAAAAATACCAAATCATTTGCAATTACTTTTTTAGTCTTCCTTTCAAATTTTAGAACGTTCTGCTGAAATGGAGACGAGAAAACGCAAGATAGCTGAGGATAGGTCAGACGAAATTCCACCACTAACGCAAACAGAAATTCACCATTTGACTCTCCTCGGGTTTCGGCGTAATTTACAGCCAATAAAAATATTCAGTGAATGCCAAATTGCGTATGGGATGATTGCACCGTCTTTAAAAGATATTTCTAAGTGGTTCCGAGGATTCCGGACGGAACATTTTACCGTAGAGGACGAGCGCCGAGAAGGTCGGCCAAAATTTTCCGCTGATGATGTCACTGTAGCTCTGTTGAAGTCCAAAATATACGTAGACTCACGATTGACACAAGAAATGATTGCTTATGAATTGCACGATCCAGAAAACAAACAGCAGTCCATGGTATGGAACCCAACAAGAGTAAACCTACCTGTAAAATCTAAGCAACAAAAATCAGTAGCAAAAGTAAAGATGTCATTTTACTGCACTGGAAAGGGTCAGACGGTAACTGCAAAATGGTACACCGAAGAGTGCTTATCAAAAGTTTTGAAAAATTTGTGGGAAAACAGGAAGAAAGAGGATTTGTGACGCTACTTTTTACATCATGACAACGCCATCCCACACTGCTGAAATAAGAAGTAATTTTATTGCTATCTCTGTGGTCGAAGAAATACGTCCAGCAACATATTCCCCGGATATAGACCCTTGTGATTAAAAAAAATTTAAAAGCAAAGGTCTTTAATAGCGACGAGAAAATAATTAATGCGGTTAATGCTAAACTTAATAAGCTTAAAAAACAAGATTTTGAAAACTTCTTTCAGAAGTGGATCTGTAGGCTTAAGAAATGCTTTGAGAGCAATGTCTATTATGTAGAGAAGATAAAAAGGACAAAAATTACGAATAAATACAAAAAGAATTTTTTTATATTTTTTCTGGTCAATTCGCCGAACTCTTGTTAATCTCCTCGTATATACACACATAATATTATATGTACATGTATATGTTTTTATTTAATTTATATGAAATATGTGTATTTGTACATAAATAACTGCTCATTGCGGTTTTCAAGTTGCTTAAAAGCGCTTAGCTGCTTAAAGGTATATTAAAGTACTTGTGTGTACGAGTCTGTGAAGCTTTGTAAGTTAATAATAATTTATTGTTTAATTGCAAATTTCAAAAATAAAAATAAGAAATTAATTGAAAGTATTTATGTATCAAATTCTCATAATTAATGAACACTTAATAATAAATGATTTATTTCATTTTATAGACACGAACATAGGTATATATGTATGTATGTAGGAACTCACACGCATAAATTGTATTTATCTATATATGTATGTGTATGGTATGTATACAATACATTCATAAGTGCATGTTTAGTATGAGAAGAAAAAAGGAATTTTCCTGCAATAAATCAATAAAGTGTTAAATATATGTTTTTCTATGGATAAAATCATAAATCTCTTAGAGGACTTACCATAAATGTGAGCCACACGCAACTCCTCAGCGAAATTTAAAGAGAAATACATCTAGTAAAAAGTAATCCATTATTTTTGCTATAGACAGCTTTAATGCTCTGTATCTTTCGTCCTATAAGAGCGCAATTGAATTACGGCTTCAACCGTCTCATGGTTATCTGCACAGACAAGCGACTTCACATAACCTCACAAAAAATAGTCGAGAGGAATGAAGTCGCACCGTTCTTGTAGGTCACGCCACAGGCTTATGTAGCGAGATAAAGCGCTCGCCAAAAGTTTCCTTTAATGATGATTGCTTGTTTCGTGGGCTGTACGGCATGTACAGCCGTCTTGTTGGAACTAAAGGTTGTCCACATCAACATCCTCCATTTCAGGTATAAAAAAGTCATCAATCATAGCTCTATATTATTCTCCATTGACTATAGACCACTGATATCCACCAAACGGCGACTTTTTGAGGACGTTATGGGGTCTCAAGACTGACTTGTGGATTATTATCACACCAAATGGGGAAATTTTTGTTTGTTTAACCCACCCATTCAACCAATAAACTTCAACGCTGAATAAAATTTTCTTGTGAAATTTGGACACAGTGACCATCTCTCGTTTTGAGCCCATTCACCGAACGTACGACGCGCTTGATAATCGCACGGCTTCAATTCTTACGCAAATTCGATTTTATGGACTCGTAAACCAAGATCCTTCGGTAAATTCTGTCATAAAGTGGTTGGGCACAGCACCAATTGTTGCTTGGATGCTCCGTAGCGTAGCGTCCCGGCCGGTGAGCTTCGGCATTTTAACTTTTGCTGTATACTCTGGGAATTCACACTACTTAATGCCTGCCAGTACACCTACAAGACTGCGAAGTTCCTTTTTGATCTGTCTACGATCCACGCTGTCCCACGTTAGCTTAGTGGTATGCCATGTATTGGAAGTGCACTGGGGTTTTACGTGAATTTAAAGGCACTGAAAGGTCTGAGGCAGTCGTTTGTTGACAGCCATGCCGTTTCTTTGCTTTCTTTTACATCTGCGTGACTTGGGACTCAAGTAAAATTCACTTCATAGCCGGTTGGCTATCCACAAAAAATCTAATAGTTTTTGCAATTAAAGCAGTTGTCCCTTAGGCACCTTCAGTAAGGCCCACAGCCTCTTCTCGGAAGACAGAATCTTAGTCTTTAAGTTTAAAGCTAGTTTCAATATTGGGGCACCATCCAGCAACACGTGCAACAACCGTTGGACAGGACAGCGTACAGCACTGAACGCCATTCACCAGGAGTCAGTCAACACCCACCTTTAAAGACTCCCTTCCCGCGAATGGCGTGCGCGGAGTTAAACCACTAGCCATAGCAGACGACGAGCTCGAGCTGCCTTGAGACACCCTTGCACAACTTAGATCTGGATATTGTAGCAGGTTAAATTCCTACTTATCCAGACTCGGCCCCAGCATACCCAACGTATGCACTGCATGTGGAGAGTCTCCGACACTAACCACCTCTTCACATGCCCTCTTAAACCGACTCATCTAACCCCCCTCTACCTTTGGTTCAATCCCGTCGAAACAGCACCTTTCCTGGACCTCCATTTATATGACCTCGGCGACTTAGATTGATAAAGCCTGCCCTAAGCGGGGTTAAGGAACCGCTACAACATTAAAAACAGACACAGGCTATGAGCCTGTCAGAACCTAGCCCTGAAGGCCATAACAGGGAGCCACCTATGTGGTTATGCTGTGCAAGTTGTATTTGATTGGTTCATCTTTGCAGACACCTGATAGAAACTGAACCAACTCCAGGTTCAAAAGCAAGAAAGTACTAGACTTTAAGGATCCTATTCAGCATAAACGTAGACTCTGTCTTCCTGTGAATGACCCCATCAGTATACAACCAACACCTATGCCAGACAAAGAGCTCGAGTTGACTTTTAAATAAGAAACCGGACTTTCTATATTTGGCTGCGGGATATCAAAGGCCGTTGGACGGAATAGCCAATTAGTCATAGGATAGGGTAGGGTAGAGTCTCCTATGGTCTTGAAACAACCCTGCGTGGCTCTTCACGACTTAAATGGAACTGGAGTTTACCTAATCCAATCTGTATAGGCTTAAGAAGAAGAAGTCCACTCTTAGTACAATGGGCTGCCTCGAGCGACACTTTAAACCAACGTCGAACAATACCAGAAGTCAAGTTTCGAGAAGAATGGAAGACGACTCTATCCCAACCGTATTGAACAAAAATAAGTTTTAGGCAGGAAATTAAAACAAAAGTTAGAACTTTTACATACAATGGATGTACATATGTATAAAGTTTCAGATCAGATAAAAATGCTATCAGAATCACTTACAACGTGAGCTCTATAAGCACCCAGTAGGAAACCTAAGTAAAAGTTCTTGGTTAAAATATTTAAAAAAAGACTTATATTGGCTCTAAAATGTACGCAGTTGATTTAATAACTTAATAGTTAGTCAAATGAGAAGTAGTTTCATACTGGTTACATATGAACTAGTTCCCAACTAGTATTTTAAAGATATAAAAAATGGGAAAATCTCTTCGAATGGAGTTATATTCATTTCCTACTTTTTGACTAAGAGTCCTATATACTCAGTTTTATATACATATGTATGCACTACTTGCTTGATGAAAATGATAAATTAATATACCCAAACACGTGTAAGGAGCTATTATTGCTTGTATCGAGGCACCGTCATACATATGTTTCTTTCTTAGTTTGAGCTTTTCAAAAGTCTTATCGCAAATAAGGGTATGCATAAAATCATAAAGGGACCTACATACACATGTACATATGTACATATGTGACGGGTGACGTTGAACATGGGTATTTAATTCATAAATTTTATTTTTTATAGTGTAAAGATTCTTTGTATTCATGCAAGTTGCACACAATTTAATGCATAAATTTATATTTTCTATAAATAAAGGACCTTCTATTACCCATTACCTGTAGGTGCATATCCTTATGGTAAGTGTAATTTTCGTCAACTTATACTAAATACGCGACCTCTCAAAGCATTACACGTTTATACAAGTATGTATGTATGTATGAATACTTGTATACATAACTATCATACTTTAATATGGAAACTAAATATGCTTACATACATACATATAAGTAGCATCTGTATAAAAATTATGTATGAAGGACATTGTATGTAGTTTAAAAAATTTCAATGCTTTATACGGAGTAAGCAGTAAAGTCATTTTCTAAAGGTATTTCATATTGTCACAAACATAGATCATACAAAATATACCCAGTAGTCAAATAGACTAGTTTAAGCTACTTTGATGTCAGAGTGCCGAAGTAATTTTTCCATAAAAACATTAATATTTTTAATTGAAAATATGCTTCAAGTTCACAAATGTTTATTTTAACAAAAAACCGACTAGTCCGAAACTAGTTCAAATTGCACCAATGAATGACTGATTCAGCTATAAGCTTAAATTAGTATTTTGTGTTTAAAAAGACATTGAGCAATATAAAATACTGACAAAATTTAAAAAATTATGAAAAGTCTTGAGCAAATTAACAGTATGCGCATTTGTAAGCCAAAGGAGCTAGGTAAATATACCATAGGCACATTCAGAATTAGAGATTAAAAATAGACTCTAAAAATGGAAAAATTATATGCAATGTTTTTCTATATTATCCATTAATTTCAATTGTTTTTCGAAATTATATATAATAAATAATAATTTTTGTAAAAATTGCATATTTAATTTTGAGTTATAATTATGCATAATTATTTAAAAATAATAATAAAAATATTTTTCTAAAATATCATTTTCAAATTTTTATTATTTCTATTTTTTTGTTTTTTAATTTTATTTCATATTATTTAATTTTCTTTTTATAGTTTTTAATTGTAATTTATTTTATTTCATATTATTATTTTTTATTTGATTTTATTTCATTTCACTATTTTATTTAATTTTTTATTTTCCTTATTTCCTTTTAATTTATTTATTTTATTTCATTTTATTTAATTTTTTCATACAATTTAATTTTATTTTTTTATTTTTTTTATTTTTTCTTTTTTTTTAATTTTATTTTATTTTAATTAACTTTAATTTGTTTTATTTCGTATTATTTATTTTTTTTGTAATGAACAAAAAATGTGAAATTTAAACCATTGGTAACAATTTGATATTTTGGGGACTGGTAATTTTTTAGCCCGTAAATACTAGCAACAAACTAGTACCCTATCTCACCACTTGAAAATATCACCACAAGGTGTACTTACGTAAATGTAAAAATATGCAAGCACTATACTAAATAACCGGCACACATTTTTTACAAGCTCTTCACACAACATTTTCCTGCACATCAACACACATACACATATTACCTTACTGAATGTAATGTTTATGATGTTGACGCTTAGCTTGGTTGCAAGCAGGCACAAGGTGTTACTTGCAATGGCAAATGTCGATGTCACGAAACTCGTTGAATGCATGTAGATGGATGATGGAAATATTTTATGTTAAAAAGGTTAAAATTTGAAAATATTTCAGTTAACGGCTATTCAAGTGTACCTACATTTACAAAAAAAAAAATAAAATAAAATATAACAGCATAATATGTGCTTAGTAAATGAATTAAAAACATGAATAGGGTGTTACGCGTGAATGACATGGAGTGAAGGCATGTGCATATAATGCAGAAATAAATACCAAAATTTATATATACATACATATAGTATACACACTTACATATATAATACGCCACTTATAAACAATTTTACACAAATTACGTACATACATGCAATGTGCTCCTTGTGCTATATTTTAATTCATAAAATATTATAAAAGCGGGTTAATTTATGAGGGCACATTTGTGCACAAACATTAGCAAGGATTGTATACATATAGGTATGTACATACATGTTTGAATGGTCTTCTGTTGCAATACAGCATTGCAATTATTTTGCCAAATTACCTTAAAAATCTACATATATATTAGCAAAAACACACGTGTATATTTCATGCAACTGTAAGGAAAGTTGAAGAAATAAATAATATAAATAAAAAATATAAATTAAAAAAAAAATCACATAAAATAATATCAAATAAAATAAAACAATATAAATTAAAATAAATTAAAACCAAATTAATTTATCTAAAATAAAATTAAAAAAAAAATTAACTAAAATAAAAATATATATTAAACGAAAAAAAATACATTAGCTTAAATCAAGAAAAACAAAATAAATTAGAGTAAAATATAATACAAAAATAAAAGAAAATGAAGAAATAAGATAAAATAAAATAATATAATGGAAATTATTTAAAAAATAAAACGAACTGGAACAAAATAAAATTTAATTAAATTAAATACAAATAAAAAATAAAATAAAATAAATGAAATAAAATAAAATAAAATAAATAACAAAAAATTAAATTATAAAAATTAACATTAAATAAAATAGAATATAATAAAATAAAGTAAGTTAAAATATAAAATAAAATGAGATAAAGGAAAATTAGATCAAAAAGTTAAAATAAAATAAAAAAAGTTAAATGAAAAATAAATAAAATAAAATTAAAGAAAGAAACCAAAATAAAATAAAATAAATAATACAAAATTAAATTAAAAAATGAATATTAATTAAAACAGAAGAAAATTTAATAAACTAATATAAAATATACAAAAATAAATTAAAATATAATACTTAAAATAAAATAAATAAATTAAAATAAAATAAAGTAAATCAAAATAAAAAAATAATATAAAAAAAAAATAAAATAAAACAAAATGAAATAAAATAAAATAAAGAAAGCAAAATAAAATAAAATAAATAACACACAATTAAATTAAATAATGAAAATTAAATAAAATAGAATAAACTCAAATAAAATAAGGTAAAATATAAAATAAAATAAGATAAAAAAAATTAAATAAAATAAAATAAAAGAAATTAAAATAAAATAAAATAAAATGAAATTAAATAAAACAAAATAAAAGAAAATAAAATAAAGTGAAATGAAATAAAATAAAGTAAATTAAAATAAAATAAAATAGAATAAAATAAAATAAAATTGAATAGGCTAAAATATAAAATAAAATAAGCTAAAAGAAAATTAGATCAAAAAAGTTAAAATAAAATAAAAAAAAGTTAAATAAAAAACAATGTAAAATACATTAACAAGATAAATTAAAATAAAATAAAATAAAGTTAAATAAATATAAATATAAAATAAAAAATACAAAATAAAATAAATAAAATAAAATAAAATAAAGTAAAATAAAATAAAATAAAATAAAATAAAGTAAAATAAAATAAAATAAAAAAAAATAAAATAAGAAAAAAGTTATTAACACAAAATTAAATTAAAAAAAATAATATTATTTAAAATGGAATGAAATAAAATAAAATAAGATAAAATATAAAATAAAAAAAAATAAAAATTAATTAAAATAAAACAACATAAATTAAAATTAAAAATATAACATAAATTGAAATAAATAAATGAAAGAAATAAAATAAAGCAAAACAACATAAAATAAAATGCAATTAAAAAAACTTATTAAAAAAAAAAACAAAATTAATTAAAATAAAATTATATTAAATAAAATAAAAGAAATTGAAATAAAGTAAAATAAAACAATCCAAAATATGGGAAATAAGTTTTTTTTATTGGTGACTCATAGTAAACTGTAGGTCTCTCTATTTGTTGGAAAATCATCAAGACGCACACTAAAAATTTTAGTAAGAGCTCGGTCGAAAATCCTGCAGCAGCTATAAAGCACCAATTTTATACATACCTATAATTAAATTTATATATCTACACATATTTATCGCCTTGCGGCATCTCACAGAGGATACTATAGGTAATTAAAAACATCTCTTTAAAAGATACTAAATATGAAATTATTTTATTAAGCAATTAGTTTTGGAAAAAATACCGATATTACCATAGCGAATTATTTAAATTTTTGGGAAAATATGAACATAAAATATGAATATTTTCTTAAACCAAACTACAGTAGAACTAGTACTTATATAACCAGTTTAGAATTACTACCAATTTAACTGGCTAAGAAGCAATCAAATTAACGCTTCGCCATTTTAAGACAACTCACTTTTGTTTCAATATTTTCAAGCGTCCATCAAATACTTCAATTTCCTACTGGGTACTTCCATGCTCACATTGTAAGTGAGTCTGATAGCATTTTTATCTGATTTAAAACTTTATATGGGCATTCACTGTTGGTAAAAGTTCCAACTTGTATTTTAATTGCAATGCTTATCTAAAATTTGTTTACTTCAACGTTGACTTTGTTTAAGGGTTGTGACAAATTCTTAATAAAGAAAGAGTAGTAAATTGGCTTCAGCTGGAGAAAAAGCATATGAATGTGCGAATAAAATAGTTTGAAAAACTAATTAAAAATTTATTTATTTATTTTTTGCTTTTTCTTATATAAAACCAAAGAATTTTGCTGTAGGTGTGGGTGGTATAATATCATAAATAATTTGTATAGAATTGTAAAGTCTAATTTAAGGCGCTACAGCTTAACCAATTTTGAATAGATATATTTATAATATGTGTAGTGGATATATATATATATCTATATACGTATAAATAAATGGAAATATTTCTTAACTATATGTTTATTAACCAATCGAGGATTTTTTCCTTTTATTTTTCCAGCTCATGAACTTTTCTACTAACCTACTCCACGTGTACGAGTACATTCTCTTATGAATATGTATGGAATACGTGTATGTATACTTAGCAACAGTTATGTATGTACTAAACTAATGCTACTATCATATATTTTAATACTCTTAAGCACTAAAACTGCATTGAGTTACCGTAAAATAGTTTAATTGTGCAAAATATATTGCTACTAACACACTTGCGTACATATACATACCCACGCATGCATGCATTCATATACATATGTATGTATGTAGGTGAACATTTGCTTAGATAAGACTTAATAGTTGCGTTCAAGCAACTGAATGGCATTGAATATGCCTGAATGCAGCCACTGAACACGAGTATAAGGAATGAAGAATTCAAAGTGCTACATATATATATACATGTATGTACGTTTGTATGTATTACTTTGCCTGCTGCTGCAGCATTCAAGGTAACCGCATTATTTAATATTTCTTTTCTAAAACAAACATATGCAAACAGCAATATGTACAAGCAGATGTAATTTCAATAGTGCTGAGGCAGTGGAAGTTAAGTTTCTGGACAAAGAATTGGAGAAATTTCTCTTTGATGTTAAAAAAGAAATTCCAATATTTTCAGTTAATCAAAGTTGACTTTCCATCAGTCGAGATCAGAGGTAGTTTTGACCTGTCGTGGAGACCACCGACCTCACTGAACTGAATTACCAGTATCCCAGGCCTCTATCAAACAGACGTCGCTTTCGCCACTTAGCTCCCACGCCATGGTTGAGAGTCATAACTTTGAAGTCGTATTTAAATTCCTCTATCTTGAAACCAGTATTGAAATGCAACGCAGAATCACTCTTGCCGACAAGAACTAATTCGAATTTAGTAGGCAAGGGGAAAGTAAACTCCACTCTCGACGAACCAAAACCGAGATTGCTCATCAGATCTGTCCTGTAGTCTGAGGCGGAAGCATGGATGATGACAACATCTGATTTTACCTGTTGACCTAAACGGGGTTAGTTCGCCGAAAGGGTGACAGCTCTTGGCGGGATAAAATCAGGGTCAACTCTGGTGCGTAGAACCGGCTGTCTTAAGAGAGATCCCTTGCATAACATAGATCTGGATTCTGTAGCAGATTAAACTCCTACCTATCCAGACTCGACCCCAGCATACCCAATGTATGCCCTGCATGTGGAGAGTCTCCGCACGACACTAACCACCTCTTCACATGCCCCCTTAAGCCGACTCATCTAACCCCCCTCTCCCTTTGGTCCAATCTTGTCGAAACAGCACGTTTCCTGGACCTCCCTTTAGATGACCACGGCGACTTAGATTGACAAAGCCTGCCCTAACCTAGCCAGCCAGCCAGCCGCTACAACAACAACAACAACATCTGATGAGTCGGCGTTAAGAGTTCTCGAAAGAAAGATTTTGTATTAGATTTATGGACCTCTGCGCCTTGGGAATGGTAAATACCGCAGCCGATGGGATGAGTAGTACGAGATATACGGTGACATTGACATAGTTCTGGATAGTTCATGTTATCCGGATGGAGAAGAATACTGCAGCTTTGAAAGACAGTACCCGCCGTTGGAATTAGAGGAAGAGGAAGACCTTCACTCCGTCCTGGTTGGAGGGACCAGGTGAAGAGGGATCTAGCTGTACTTGGTATTTCCAATAGACCGCAAACAAAGAAAAAAGGGGTTTGAATAGCGTGCTGTTATTAACTCGGCTGTAATCACGTAAGTGGTGTGTACGCCAGCAAAGAAGAAGGCTTCAGCGCTACCTCGGCAGAGATTCCAAGTGCTATAATGGTGTTTTACCTCAGGACAAGTCAAGGTTTAAATTTGAAGATAATAGCAATGCGAATTTTTTTCCAGGGCGAGCTTACTTACTTAGTAAGACAAGGGAGTTTTTCCAAAAATGTTGCTGAATGTTGCTGGGGACTCAAACTTAAAACCAGAAACTTACTTTTGCCAAGGAGTGTGAGTATCTTGCTCGAAGTTTAGATATCGTGCGAGGCAGTTCACTTCTTACCCTGCCCAAGAGCACGAGTTGAGGTTGGGAATCGATATTGAATTGGCGGCCGGGATAGCCGAGTGGTTAGCTTTGCGTACTGCCACTCGGAAGGCTCGGGTTTACATCCTGATGTCGTACTAACATTTAAAAAGTTATAGAAAATTAATTAAAATAAAAAATTAAAGCTAAATTTTCTAATTGCGGTCACCCCTCGGCAGGGAATTCCAATCCCTCCGAGTGTATTTCCGACATGAAATAAAGGCTCCTCGTAAAAAAAATCGTCAGCCATTCGGAGAGCGTCCTGCAAAAAGCTTTTTAGGTTCTTCATGAATTTCTTCCATCAAAGCTTTACATAAAACTAGTAGTGAAGTCACTTAGAGGAATTAGAAATTTGCTTCAAATACTAAATATCAAAGTTTTCAGGCAAAGTTTAAAAAGAAGAATTTCGAGACAATATAATAGACACCTTATGAAGAAAATTAAATACTCGCTTAGAGATATCGATAGAAACACCCCTACAACTGCCCTGTTGCTTCCGTGTTGGGGGGGGGGGGGATATCTTTCAATAATTTACTTCTAAGTGCTGCAAGACTTAGTTAGGTGTGAATATACCAATCGTGTACTTCTTTCTCGATCCAAATGGTAGGGAGTAGCTACAGCTTTATGTGATTCTTCTCTTGCTCTCTTTAAGCAGAAAATTAGTCCACCAATTCTGAACTGAGTTCGCTTAAGTCTTGAAGCCAAAGCGAAGTTCTCAGGAGTTATGCTGGAAGAGTAACTGAGCTGAACGGCGCATATAACTCCAGCCATGCTAAGGCCAATACCCTCATATAGTAGGGCAGTATGGTGGGAACATAGGCTTTACGTACAATACTTGGTAAAGTTTAAAGAACAGCGTTCCAAATGGAACTCTAAACGTTGTGCTTGACATGTTTATGTTTGGTTGATTGGTTGAAGTGCCGGCAGCCAGGTAGGTCACCAAATGTGGCCATTGCGATGCCATTGAGGATCCTAATGACCCCCACCCGCTAATCAAAGCAATGTGTGGAGTTTGCGAAACTGAGCAGTCTCTGTATCTTAGCCCCCACTAATTCGCTTAAGTCTCCAAAGGTTGCCGCCTCTCTAAAGTGCGCGGCATTCGCAAGGGATGTGCTTTAAGGTTTCAGGTTCCTCTACTTGTCTGCAACATTTGCAAAAGTCGTTAGATTGTACGCCAAATCTCTCTGCGTGCCTATCGAAAAGGATATGCCCTGTAAAAAGACCTATAACTGGATGATATTGTGTGACCTTCTTCAATTCCATTCTGGCCATATTACAGGCTTTGAGACTTATCCATCTTGAACTAGCATCTTTAATGAATAACTCTCCTTTATTGGGTATACAAGTTCTCCACTTGCGGCATGCCCGTAATCTTCTATGATAGCGATAGTGAAAGGAAAGTCCCCCTTCCTTGCAAGCTTGTCCGCCATCTCATTACCTAGTATGTTACTGTGTCCAGGCAAGATCCGGGATAACTACATTGAAATCCATCGTGAAGCCAGTTAATGATATGCAGTAATCCCTTTTTTCCGATGGACGAAATCTTCTTACTATTCAGACACTTTTTGTAGTCTTACCGGGGCCCTAGCAGCATTGTACAGCCCTATATGTTAATGAGGATTAGATCTAAGAGGACCTTCATAGCTCCAGTTGGTGTGGTACGAAGTGGACCGCTAACAACCAGAAGCGTGGCATGGGGTGACATGCATCATTTGCGGCCTTTCACACCTTTGCAGGTATAGAGGCCACTGGACGGCTTATGTATCCTTCCTCCGAGTTCTCTGATGTTCCAGCGTCAATAAATCACTTTTCTATCCGTCTTAGTCCGCTCTGCATGACATCACGTAAAGTTTGTGAGAATTCGCCATTCACTACAACCGCCAGTAGTCTATAAATTTGACAGCACATTAGATAACATCGTTGTTGGGTCTTCACTTAAGGGAACATAAAGAGAAGATCTGTCAACTATCAAGACACTCAGGGATGGTGGCACTCAACCAACTAGTGTTTCTGCTCTGATTACCTGTACCAAATTTATGCCGTTGATGCTGGGCAGGGTAGAATGAGTAAAAAAATATTATATACCGTCCAACAGCATTAAAGGCTCAAAGCTTTACGGTAGGAGGAAGTGCTTTCTGGTATAACACTTCATAGGAACCCTCATACAACTAGTAACTACCAGATTCTTGTAGTATGCTATAGAACAAAATCTCTAGCACCATGGAAAGAGTGAAAACGAGTACTCAGAAAGAGGCATTTGTACCTTCAGAGACAGTCAGGCGGGCAGCTATAATAAGCTCTGACATCGATATGAAAAAATCTAAAATCATACTGAACTGACGCAGATCTCTTCAGAAGCTGACTGAACAGAACAGACCACCTTCGCTTGAGTCGTTGATCATAGCAAAATAGGTGGAAAACTAAGAGCAAACGAACTTGATAGGCGAGGTAAAACTAAGTCGATTCTACCAGATAAAGAACGCTTGGGTAGGTCTCTAGCTGTATAGAAACTTCTAGTAAATGGGTTACTTCACAGAAAGCTCGGGTTAAGCTCACTAGGCGAGGTAAATTTGGCAGACATTGGACCAGAGAACATCAAATGGCTTATATTCTTTGAAATGGAGAACATTTCAAAGGTTTTTGAGATTCTGTTAGTAGGTTTTCTTAAAGAACGGCTGACAGGAAGGTTAGATGTACTTTTCAAAAGGTGTTGCAGGAGCCACTCGAATATTGAGAAGGACGATTTCCCATCTGGTATATGACTGCCCTGCTCTAAGCTGAAGTAGACTTCTCGTGGCAGAAACTGAAGAAAGTGACCTAATGAAATTCATTAAAATTCAAAGGTAACTCTAGGGTCGGAACAAGCTTTTCATCTTATCACCATGTATACTCTAAGGTTGGCAATAGTATGGACCCTCCGACGAACGCTCGTCCTAAGCCTCGACCTATTGCTACTCAAACTCTACAGTTCTTTAATATCTTACAAGCGACTCTGGTGTTTCCAAGTTTTCGTTAAGCACCTGTATGTTAAATGCGTATAGAGTAAATTGCTTTTGCTTATTCCCCCATGCCAAAAGGTTAAGCTTGAGAATGAATGTGACTTAATGATACACCGATTGCTACAATACAACTTGTTGTTGTATAGTCGTTATGTACTTATTGTTGTATAAAAAGCTAAGCATTTAAGGTACTTGTAGGCTTCTAAATAGTAGAAAATCACATATGCGTATTATTAAGGCTGTTAACATACACTCACACATACGCATAGAAAATATTTGCATTTATGTGAGTTTGTGCCTTCGAGTGCATATTTTAATAGTGCACGGATGCAACTATACCATACAAATACAACAAAAGCAGCAAAAACCACATTTTTTCTTTTCGAAGCAAGATTAGATATACTTTTACGCAAGAAGAAGAAGAATACTGCAAGATTTTCCACACAACTGAACATCAAGAGAAGGCGAAAGGTCATACATACTCGTACTCGCATGTAACATATCCATGTATGTATGTGAGTATGTGAGCATGTGTAGAAAGTACAAGTGCATGCGTTTTCATAACCCTCTGGTGATTTGCTGTGCAGAACCATTGGCTTGAGTGAACACAGCAATAAGTAGAAAAATAAAAATTATGAAAAAAAAAATAGTTTTAAATATTTTATGCGAAAAGTTTGCTTATATGTCCAATGTCACACACGTATAACTGCAGCAACATTGCTTTTGTAGTTGCAGGATGTGCTTAAGTTCCGCAACACCTTTGTTGTCCCTGGAAGGGTGGCGTTAGGCGAGAACACCTTCAACATTTCTGCTGCTTTGGATATTTGTATGTGATGTGGCAATTCCGACTTTCGCAATAAGATTGAGCAAAATGCCTTTTGAAATATGCATAATGCGGTAAGCTGTGTAACGACATAAGGCAACTGTGGCTGTAGTCGAAAATGCAACAAAAATTTACATATAAAATGTAAGAATCTACATTTTTTTTTTTTCAATTGTTGAATGCTGCAGTTGCAACAGGCGAAAAGTTGTTATTCTTATTATCTGGCAATTGTTGACAGCTAAAATATAAATGAATTAAAGTAAAATGTATTAAAATAAAATAAATTTAAAAAATTGTTATAAAATCAAATAAAATAAGCCAAAACAAAATAAAATAAAAATAAAAACAAATAAAATAAAATGAAGACAGTAAATAAAAAATAAATAAAATAAATTTGAAACTAAGTAAAATAATAAGTAAAATAAATAAAATAAAATAAGATTAAATGAAATAAAACTAAAAAATAAAATAAAATAAATACAATAAAATAAATTAAATTAAAATAATATAAAATAAAATAAATAAAATAAAATAAAATAAAATGAAATAAAATAAATCAAATAATATAACAGAAAATAAATAAAATAAAATAAAATAAAATAAAATAGAGTAAAATAAAATAAAGTAAAATAAAATAAAATAAAATAAAATAAAATAAAATAAAATAAAATAAAATAAAATAAAATAAAATAAAATAAAATAAAATAAAATAAAATAAAATAAAATAAAATAAAATAAAATAAAATAAAATAAAATAAAATAAAATAAAATAAAATAAAATAAAATGAAATAAAAAATAAATAAAATGAAATAAAATAAAATAAAATAAAATAAAATTAAATAAAATTAAATAAAATAAAATAAAATAAAATAAAATAAAATAAAATAAAGCCAAATAAAATAAATAA
The DNA here is from genome assembly GCA_037013455.1 of Ceratitis rosa. Taxonomy (NCBI): domain Eukaryota; kingdom Metazoa; phylum Arthropoda; class Insecta; order Diptera; family Tephritidae; genus Ceratitis; species Ceratitis rosa. Next base: position 25,995,158 of record JAWMAG010000004.1, read on the forward strand.
AATAAAATAAAATAAAATAAAATAATAGAAAATAAAATAAAATAAAATAAAATAAAATAAAATAAAATAAAATAAATTAAAATAAAAAAAAATAAAATAAAATAAAATAAAGTAAAATGAAATGAAATCAAATAAAATAAAATTAAATAAAATACAATAAAATTAAATTAAATAAAATAAAATAAAAGCCATCGAGTCAGTTAGTAACTAGAATTTACTATTATTATATATTTTTCTTACTTACTGATTATGATGAAATATCCTTAATTACACCGAACCAATCTCCCAAAATTTAATTTACATTCTAATTGAGTTGTTTTGCCATTTTTAAGCCTCTAACTCATTGCCTATTTATTTGGCTCAAAATCAATTTCATAACTTGATTACATCGTTAGTTATGCGCAGTGTCATTGAGGTGGGGTAATAGCATGTTCGAAACTGTTAATTTTCTCACTAACCTCTTTGTCGTTATAATTATTGTGCTACCATTAAGATGACATTGATAAAACCGTTACTCTTTATAATTTCTAGTTTCAAATCGACACCATCACCGCGTCCGTCTATGTATTTACTTATTTGCTTGTCCGTAGTTATTATTGAAGCTAAGCCAAACTCATAAATCATGACAATGTATTTGTTTGCAATTCATTAATCACTCCGCCAAACTGTCACTCATTTGTCAGCTAACATGTCAACACTAATTCAATATGTATGCGCGAATACACTTACATTTTCCAACTTTAAAACCTCGAGGCACTCAGTCATTTTTAGAGTGACGAGTTTTAGGGGAAAGGAAAATAATAAAGGGTTATCCATTTAGAGGTTCCCTACTTTTCTAAGGAAAAAAAAACAAAGAAAATTCAAATTTAATGGAGAATGTTTATTATCATTCGAAAGATCATTCTTTGGCATTTATTTTTTGAAGATTATTTCTTTCAAATGTTTTCCGTTGAGCCCATTTTTCGATACACAACTGGTAAATGGCGAATGACATGCGTGATGTTTTGCTCCAAGGCCTGAATCGAAGCGGTATTATCCGCATAGAATTGGATTAAAAATTCGTCAAAAAAGCAGGTAGAAGAATGAAATTTTGTTATTCTACTCATGTATCTACAATCGGTATCGGAAGACTATAGACTGTAACCCCCTCTAACCAATTTTTCTGATATGAGAATTATTACTTAATCCTTAAAGGAAATACCATAAATTTGATAAGACAGCTCTTTATTCTTGTTTAAATAAAAAATAAATATTTTGAATCTCCCTAAATGCTGAAAATTAACAAGTTAGAGCAAAAACAAAAACTACATAGCAACATTCTAGTTCACAACTAGTAGCTTTACCTACAGCGTTAATACAAATATATACTTATAGATATATATGTACATGTTAACCTAGGATATAAGCATGAAAACCATTGCAGGAAAGCAAAAAAGAGCCAGTAGCAAACAACCGACAGCAATTGAGCGTCCCGAGCACGTTTTATAGCCACTTCAATGATGGTCTGGGCGCAAATGGAGTATGTTTACGATTTTGTCATTTTAGCTAAGCTGCTGACAGTTGTACAAAGAAATACAAAAGTAGCAATACTTACATAGAATTTCTAAAATACTCTTTTTTGGGAAAATATACGAGGCGATTAACAAAAGTTCGGTCAGTTGGTGACTTTCGATTTGCTTTTGTTAAATCTAAAATACTAAATCCTTTGCAATTACTTTGTTAGTCTTTCTTTCAAATTTTTGAGCGATCGGCTAAAATGGAGACGAGAAAACGGAAGATAGCTGAGGATAGGTCAGACGAAAGTTTCCCCAACAACGCAAACAGAAATTCGCCATGTGATTCTCTTCGGTTTACGGCGTATTTTACAGCCAATTCAAATATTCAGTGAATGCCGAATTGCAGATGGAACGATTGCACCCTCTTTAAAAACTATTTCTAAGTGGTTCCGAAGCTTCCAGACCGGACATTTTTCCGTAGATAAGGAGCCCCGAGAAGGTCGAGCACTCTGGTGAAGTCCAAAATTGACGAATACCCACGTGTGCCATAAGAAATGATTGCTAATGAATTGAGCTTGAATTCCATGGTTGCAACGAGAATATTAAGTAACCATCTGGTTTACACGAAGAAATTTGTTTGTTGGGTACCACGAATTTTAAATAAGGCCCAAAAAGAGGCTCGAGTGCATTTTGCTCAATTTTTCCTAAACAAATTCGAAAATGGTTAGTCTAGCAACTTTAGTAAAGTCGTTAGACGAATCTTGGTTCTATAAGGACGATCCAGAAACCTAACAGCAGTCCATATGGAGCCCAACATGAGCAAACCCACCCGTAAAACCTAAGCAACAAAAATCAGCAGCAAAAGTAATGATGTCAGTTTACTTCACCAGATCTAAAGTGGTAGCTGCAATTCCACTAGAAAAGGGTCAGAAGAGTGCTTATCAAAAGTTTTCAAAAATTTGTTGGAAAACAGGAGGAAAGAGGATTTGCGGCGCTACTTTTTACATCATGACAACGCGCTATCCCACACTGCCGAAATAACGAGTAATTTTATTGCGATCTCTGGGATCGCAGAAATATGTCCAGCACCATTTTCCCCGGATATAGCCCCTTGTGATTTCTGGTTATTTCTGAAAATCAAAAAAAATTTAAAAGGAAAGGTCTTTAATAGCAACGAAGAGATAATTAATGCGGTTAATGCTGAACTTGATAAGCTTAAAAAGCAAGATTTTGAAGAAAGTGAATCTATAGGATTAAGAAATGCGTTGAAATCAATGGCGATTATGTAGAGAAGGTAAAAAAGGTCAAAGATTACTAATAAACACAAAAATAATTTTTTTGTTTTTTTCTGGTCACCTTAACGAAGTTTTGTTAATCCTCTCATATGTACATATAAATGTTTATAAGTACTATATATGAGTATTGAGTGAATTAACTGAAATGATTAGAAATTTCAAGATTTTTTTTAAATTTGTTAAATACGACTATATGTATATAGCGTTATCCAATTCATGCTTTGAAAAGTACAGTGCGATATTTTGAGATCTGTCGAACTTAGTTGTAAAACCAAAAATATTTTGTTTTCGTTAAAACCCAGGCATCTATGGAAATGGATCGTTTAAATACCACACAAATCGTTAGAATTTTTTAAACCTATTACAAATGTGGTGATTCAAACGTGGTCATGTTTCAAGCTCTAGTGGGAGTTTATGATACACATAATAGTCCAACTACTGAAGCTATCTGTAAAATTTTAAAGAAATTTGAAGAGACTAGATATTTTAAGACCTCTGTATCATCGTTATTCTCATTCCACTTTAAATATCGCCCTAAAGCAGACCCGAATGCGTCTATTTCTCAACGTTCTCAAGATCTGGAACTTTATTACGGTACATTATAGCGTATTTTGCACTTGGACTTACACCTCCATCCATATAGAGTTCAGCTCACACCACAACTGAAGCCAGAAGGACATTCGCAATACCGCTCATTACTTTGATTGGATGCTTGAACCACAAGAAGTGGACGGGGATTTTTCAAACAAAATTCTCTTAAGGGACGAGGCACATTTCTCACTCAGGGAATACGTAAATAAGCAGACATTGTCGCATTTAGGGTTCGTAGAATCCTTAAATAATTGAAGTTAGTCCATTACACCCCAAAGGACTTACTGTCTGTTGCGCTCTTTGGTTCGGTGGTGTGGTTGGACCTTACTTCTTTGAAAACGACAACGTCGAGACTATCACTGTCAAATCGGAGCGTTATGATCGTATGATAACTGACTTCTTTTGGGATTCAATTGAAGAAAACGACTTAAACAATATGTAGTTTCAACAAAATGTTGCCACATGCCACAAAATATGAGCGAACATGGATTTATTGCAAGAGAAATTTTCCGGCCGCGTAATCTCTCGTTTTGGCGATGTCAAAAGGTGAAATAGGCGATTTGTCACCGTTGGACTTTTTTTTGTGGTGCTACGCGAAAGACTGTATTTATTCGGATAAACCTTTAACTCTTGAGCACTTGTAAATCAACATTCTTCAATTTATGACTGAGATGTTCTAAAAAGTGGTCGAAAATTATCTTAAACAGATCGAAGTTTGCGAAATTTCCCATGTCGGAGGGACCTACAGGTTAGTCTTTGATTTGCACGTTAGAAATACATTCCAGGTAGTTGAGATTCCCTGCAAAGAGACGACCACAGTTAGAAAATTTAAGCTTCCATAATGTTTGGATGTTGTTCAGATCAGGACTGGGGGCGTGGGAGGAAGTGCTTTTTAATGTCACACTTTATTGGAACTCTCTCTCAGATCATTGCAGTGAGTTCCATGTCGAAGTCTTTACTATTAAGAAAGCTATTGAAGATATTCGAAACGATTACTCGATAAGAGACATCTTCAGTCTCCAGTGACATTTAGGTATCAGCAAAAATTCTGAGCTCGGTTAAGACAAATTCTAAAATCATACTTGTCAATCGCAGATCTCTCCAGGAGATGGCGGAACAAAACAGACTTTACCTCGCTTGGTTTGCTTTTCATGTTACATGTAAAGAGCCCTGTAGAAAAGAACACTTGCTTAGCACGTACAGCCAAGCAGATTCTCATGGAAACTGCTACTGAAGGCCAAATTAAAGTGGGCAAAAACTTCAAATGTCGCAAATTGAGGACGACATTAGATCGGAGAAAATTTGTTATTTTCTGAAAATGAGGAACATATCAAAGAGGGTTGGAATCCTGACGAGACTTTGTGCCTTTGAGAGGATGTTGTAGAAGTTGCTAGAATAACGATGGGGAAGGGATGACTTTCCAACTGGTAAGTCATTGATTGCCATACTCTAGCAGAGAAGGACTTCGACAATTCGGAGTCGCCTTTGCCATGCGGCAGAAACTTAAGTAAGCGACCTAATGAAGACCATAAAAGCGGCCAAGAGGTTGTAAAAGTAACCAAAGGGCTAGAACAAACTTTTTTTGATATTATAGTATTAAGTCTTGCATTGCCCGCATTTTGACAGCTACTCCATCCTATCTACCTAATGAAAATACCCAGAAATTAGTCTGGCATACGTGTATATTGCATATAAATTTAGTTCAGGTGAACTCAACTTTTTTCCTGAAAATTTCCACAGCTATGTTGCCAATTTTCATTGCATCGTTTGTGTTTTCGTTTATTTGTTTTTATTTTTAGTTTTCTCTTAATTAACAAGTTTAAAGAAAGACTTCACTTAATTTCCTCTTCTGCGTGAATTTAATATTTTTAAAAATATTTTCTACCTCCTCTGACCAACACGAAATACAATTTCTAAACATTTGTTTCTTTCTCCACGGTCTTCTTTTGAAAATGCGCACACAAATTGGTCACAAAGGGAAAGAAAGTCAGAAAGAAATAAAAATACTTTAAAAAATTGTTATTTTCCCTCGCAATATTTTGGTTTCTTTTCTACCTTTGTGACCGATTTGTGTACACTTTCACATCTATTTCGATTAAATTCAAATACTTATGTACTTTGTATTGCATTCCAATGTACATATATATCTATACACAAACATACATATACAAATATGTATGTTTTTCAGTGTATGGAGTATTTTCAAAGACAATTTTGTGGTTACAAAAATACGAATAAAACTAAAATAATGCAATAAAAATGGCATTTGTAGCTAACAAACAAAAGAATTTCAGGTAAAGCCACAGTAAAGTTTTTCTATTGTTCAACAGGAACAAAGACGAGGTAAATAAGTTAAGAATGCCAATGGAGAGTAAAGAATATAAATAAAAAAGAAAAACATAAATATATTTGTATGTATAAAAATACAAATTATATATACAAAATACAAAGTATGTATATACAGCCTTGGCCAAAAGTATTAGGCACCCCACTAAAATACAAGTATTCTCAAATGTGGCTATCAAAGTTACCACCTCTTTTTGTAAAAGATCTTACATGGGTGTTTAATTGTTGATTAAACGAATAAACTATATATTTTCGCATTTAAAATTTGAAAGCGAAAATGTAAATTACATTTAGTGAAAAGTTACCAATCTTATAAAAACAGTTCATATCTACCGAAATGCCTAAAAAAGTGAAATTAGTTACTATGATAGAGTTAGAATTCAAGTTCTAAGTGAAGAAGAGAAGTCTCAGGTTGGTGGGATGTTCGTAGTGCACGGTCCAATGTGCTATAAGGCGATTTGTGGAGACGAAATCCCACAATAACAAATCAAAAAGTGGAAGAAAGCGTCTAACCAGTCAATGAGAATACCGAATACTTATACGCGAGTCTCTCAAGGATCGCAAAAAATCTTCTTCTGCCCTTGCAGCTGCCCTTTCGGATGAATTTAGTAACCAGTTAGTGCTCGAACAGTTAGAAGAAGACTTCTGGAAGCAGGTTTAAAAGAATGTAAAGCCCGAAAGAAGCCGTGGCTCTCAGAAGAGAATAGGAAAAATCGTTTGGAATGGGCTTGCCGATACCAACATTTCACGGAAAAAGTTTGGTCGAATGTTCTGTGGTCTGATGAATCAAACTTCGAGGTAAGCTTAGTTAAGATCGTCTTAAAGTATTAACAGCCATAGCTTCTTACACTAGAGCAATTTTGAAGACATAATACAAATCTTATGAAAACATTATTTTTTCTTTTCTACCGATATTTGGTACGTTTTTTTGTTGTGACGTTCGTGAGGCGATGGGTTGGGGAAGAATATCATCCAGATTGCGTGGTACCAACAGTTAAGCATGGAGGAGGCAGCATTATGATCTGGGTATGCTTGGCTGCTGATGGTGTCGGCGAAATGTTCGTTTGCGAGGGTCGCATGGACAGTCAAAAGTACATAAATGTATTAGAAGCTGATCTTCTGTCTTCGTTAACGCGCATTTTCGGCGATACTAATTTAGACGGGGTTCAATTTCAGCAAGACAATGCTCCTTGTCACAAATCAGCGACTACGATGCGTTGGTTTAGAGATAACAACATTGTTTTGTTAGATTGGCCTGCACAGTCTCCAGATCTTAATCCCATTGAGCACATGTGGACTATTTTAAAACGCAAGATTAAGGAACACAGTATAAAATCAAAAACTGCCTTAAAGAATGTCTTAATTAACGAGTGGTACGATATAAGGGCGGACGAATGTGCAATGCCTAAGAGAATTGCTGTCTACTAAATATTAATGTTATTTTGATATTTGGTACTAAGAAAGAGATAAAAGATGGACACCATGAAAGAGAAAAAACCTCATGAACCTAATTTCCATCGGCGAATCGCTGCTGAATCGTAACAAAATCGAGTCATTCCTGAAGCGGATGGTGACTGGTGATGACAAGTAGATCTCTTATAGCAACGTCAGAAGAAAGCGGCCGTAGTCAATTAGCAGCGAGCCGACACAAACGGTCCCCAAGCCAGGATTGACATTTAGGAAGGTTTTGTTGTGTGTTTAGTGGGATATAATCCACTAAGGGCTTCTCATCTACAACCAAACTCTTAATTCGGACCTGCTCTCTCAGCAGTTGCTCAGGAGTGACCAGCTTTGGCCAACAGCAGGGGAATTGTGTTTCATCAGGATAACGCCAAACCACACTCAACGACAGTGACTTGCCAGAAGTTCCGCGAGCTTGATTGGGAAATTTTTATCCATCCACCTTTAGTCCGGACCTCACAAGAAGTGATTACCATCTGTTCCTGTCTATTACATATGATTTGGTTGGTGAAGAAATGGCGTCAGGAGAACCCTGCGAAAATCGATTGCCAGTGCTTGGCCGGATGAAAATCCGTGTCGTTTCGGTATAAAGATCCGACTGTCGTGGGAACTATTCGCTTTTAATCGCCTCTAATGACAGGCATGCCTTACGACGTCTAATTTCTTAAACCTCCAACCCGCAGTAGGAGGCAAAAAGTTATCGAGCAAAATGGTGCATAATCGACAAGGAATTATAATACATGATAACACTGGTGGTCGACGTCCGGTGTATACCGAATTTATTGTGGCAAACTTTCTCTAATCCGCTGAATGGCAGGGAAAGTGAAAAAAAAACCCTTAGATGGTGAACTAAAACAACCCAATCGATGGTATTGGAAAAGACGTTCCTTCCAATACCCGACTACGAGCCCATTGTCAACGAACTGATTTAACATTGACCCCATAATCACCAGCTAAATCTTGAAAATTACCTTTGACACAAATCATATCCTTGTCGATTTTAAATAGTACTAAAAGGAGCTGTCTCTACGTATCAATTTGGTATCTCCGAAAAACTTATACATCTCTATGTGGACCAGGAAGGACCACTCTGTGCCATTCGATATCAATAAAGGTTTTAGTCTAGATGCCTGTTTATCTTGCGAGTTCTTTAATCTATCGTTGGTCTCAATAACCGCGCCGTGAGTTATGCTTTCGCTTGACTGGATAAGGAAGCGAATCGTGTGGATTTGGTAGTGAACAAGGGCAAGACGAAATATTTTCTGCCATCAAATAAACAGTCACTGAATGAAAACTTGAAACGTAAAGTCCTCCCTCATCGAACCAAAACCTAACTGTGCAAGTCACTAATCGACGATGACACCATCTGGTGAGCCGGTGTTGGGAGTTCTGCTCGATATAACCTCCTCTTGCCCTGACTATGACCTTGAGACGGTCCAAAAACGAATCACAAGCTGCCCGAATGTGACTTGTAGGTATTTTGGTCCACTCACGGGCAACGACTTTCTTCAGCGTCTCGAGACTGGTGTATCTTTTAGTTCGGAACTTGCTCTCCAAAATGGCTCAAAGAGAATAAACCCTCAGATTAGCGTCTGGTGGTTTCGAGAGTCATTGTGTGGATGTTATAAAGTTCGGAACGTTGGTTTTTAGCCATTCTTGGTTCACTCGAGCTTTATGAGGCGGTGACGAGTCCTGTGTTCATGGTCAGTTAAGTGAAGCAACTCCTTCTCAACTCTCTCTCTCAGGTCTGACTGGTTGCTGCTTGGGTGTGAGATCACTAAAATAATAAAAATGTAGGTATATCCTTTTTGAATATTATTTTACATAAATATATACACGCACATACATATAATATGATGTGTATGTATATTTAGGAATCCAGCCGAAAAAGCATTTGTTTTTCCATAGGCAAGAAAACACTATTTTTTCTTACTTAACCCGAGCTTACGCAAAAAAGCTACACATATACATATGTACATATTGTATATATAAATAAACATACATATAGAGAGTGTAATATATCCGGAAATGTTGGCTTGTAAAAATTTTCCGCAGTGACCGCATGGTCGGTTGAACAATCAGTCGGTCGAGCGGCTCGGCGTATAGGCAAGCGCGACCAACAGCAGCAGGAAGGTGAAATAAAATGATTTATTATGTCCTTGTATCCTGTTTGCCATGCCATTTTACTTTTTTCATTACCTTATGTCTATAAATATGTATATAGGTACAATACAGACATACCTATTCTCACATAGTAAATTCCTGTGTGTATGTGTGTATGTATATGTATGTATGTATGTATGTAATGCTGTAACTATGCGTACCAATTTCATTTGGGTGACAGCTGCAATTGCTTCGCTTAGCACAAATGGAAATAAAATTTTAGCGACAATAAAATGGCTAAGCACAACAACAACAACAACAATAACAAATCGACTCGCACATACTTCAAAAAGGGCAAAATGAAATAACTGTAAAATATATACATATATATATGGTATATAAAACAATCTGCGTCATAAAGAGTTAGGCATATTTGTAATAAAACCATTATGTGAAGTGATTGGTGGCATAGGAAACATGGACGACCGACAAATTGTTTATTTAATACGAAAGGATTATTTACAGTTACTACATAAGTTGCCACAATACAAGGGAAGTCCAAAATATGACAGTGTAGAGTGTATAGAGTAGTGGGGGAGATGTTGACACTCATTAGCAGCGCAATGTTGGGAGCTTCGTCTCTAGTCTGAACGAGGCATGACATGAGCTATTTGAAGCACAAAGGAAGTTGTCTCAAGACGACTTTATCTTTAGAGAAATCATCGCACTTTTCATGAGCGCTTTACACAAGTTCAGAGACGATTGATTTGGTGACGGTTTACACTCTGGTTATACATACACACATCGTGTCGGGGGCAGCGCTGATAAGTATGCTCTAGGCGCTCATGAAAGGCATCTCTGGCCAAATCGTCTTTCACTACCGTCAACGATAGGTTGAAAAATTTCGATTTGATGCAGATTGTGGCGAGACGTTCATCCACCGTGGAGTCTCTCTCCCACCACAAATCCGACATCAAATTTGCGCTCCTTTATATAACCGCTGTAGTAAATGTCACGAGAACCTACTCGCTTTCGTACTTGTCCCTTTCATCGCACTTCTTGGAGGGCGGTAATATCATATCGGTCTTTATTCTTACGAGGACATCAACCAGCTGGGCAGCGGCACCTTCCCAATTAAGGGACCGGACATTCCAGTCATGATGTCTCCTGCGAGACACTATATCATTCAAATGGTCGCCTTGCGAATTTTGCAAAACTTCAAACCGTTTGAGGTAATTTTCGACCACTTTTTGTACAAATTAAGCGGTATATCAGCCATAAGTTGACTAATATTGGTTTTCAAGTGCTCAGACGTTGAACTTTCATCCACACAAACACGGACTTTCGGGTAGACCTACAAAAAAATGTCCAACTTTGTCAAATCCCACCATCTCAGTGGCCAATTAACATCGCCAAGAACTTGGGATTACCCGACCGGAAATTTTCCCTCCTAATAGAACTATATTTGCTCGTGTTGTGGGGCATGCGGCACCATCTTGTCGAAACCACATATTGTCCAAGATGTGTTCTTCAATTGTAGGCCAAAACAAGTCGGTTGTCGTACGACCATAAAGCTCCGAATAGATAAAGTCCAATCACACATCCGAACCAAAGAACACACCGCAGAGTTAATAATTCTTGCAGCACGAGTGGGAAATGTGCCCCGTCGCTGGGTCTTCGGCTACATTTTCACTTACAGTACCGATATTTGAGGTAGAACGAGCGAAGCGATGATGCATAGACCTTGCAATATCTGTAACCGATCCAGTCTCTTAAAAATGTCTTTAAAATTTTACCAATAACTTGATTAGAGGTGTAGAGACTTAGTTCTTTCGGTATCGATAAATGGCCACAGCTGCTTGGTCACATTTCATGTGGTTCCACCCTGTCATCTGCTATTGACCTTGTTGGTAAGCGTCGATCTTAGCAGATATCTTTCAGAGAAAAAAGTTCATTGTGGTTAAGATTGTACCCCTTCTTGCTATCTCGTCCACCTCGCAATGTTCTGAGGTATGCCCGGGGACCAAAACCACGGTCGTTTCTCATACAGCCGAGAGAGATACTGCATAAGAGTTAAGAAGGCCTCACAAAAGATTTGCTCAGCACCAAAATCCTCCTGTGAGTTGCGCAAAATTTTGGAAGTTTCTTGGGCGCACTAAGTCACTGCCTTCTATTTGGTTGAGGTTCTGACTGTGCTCAGTCTAGAGTAAATATTGTAAAAGCTTTCTGGATGACTGGAGAAGTGGAATAACCGCACGACTTTCTAATCGATAGCCTTCTTTTTAATCACAGATAGTATATCAAAAGAGAGAGAGAGAGCTTATCTTGAAAGAGGGAAATCAACTTTTCATTCCAAGATTTTGTTGAAACTATTCCCATGGGATTTAATTCATTTCGGTTCCATCGTGGATACGATAAGATGATTAATTGAAATTTTCAACCCAATGAATAGAAAAAAATTGGGGGAAAATTCTGCAGTAAGAAAGAGAGGGAGAGAGAGAGAGAGAAAGAGAAAGAGAAAGAGAAAGAGAAAGAGAGAAAGAAAAAGAGAGACAGAGAAAAAGAGATAGAACAAAAGAAGATGATTAACAATTGGAAATGCCAAATATAGTCACGTCTCTCTCCTCCGATCTTTCCAACGGAGTGGAGCTTCTACTCTTCCTCTGTTTCCACCATTGGGCACTGAGCTAATGTCGTCATAGTTCCATTAGCTACGAAATTCGCCATTACCAATATTCAAAGGACAATAAAAAAATCTTTTTCTCGAAAATTCTTAACTCCGACTCATCATATGTTTACATCGTCCGGGCCTCTGCATCATACAGCAGGACGGCTTGTAGAGTTTGACCTTTGATCATTTTGGGAGTACATTACTTTTCAACAGTTCAAAGTGGAACATATTCTTGGTTTTCAAGGGCAAGCAATGTATGTACCTTGTCTCGCCTAGCAAGGTTGGGCGCTCGGTTTGGGAAACCAGCTCCAATGAAAAAGTTAACAACGCCTCGGATGAGATACCCCTTTTCTGTTGACGACCCCCGCAAACGAATTAAGGATCACGATTTGAGGGCATGCAGCTGGAAAGTACTCAGTTGGGAAGGTGCCATTGACCAGCTGGTTGATGTCCTCGTAAGAATAAAGACTGACACCACCGCCGTCTTAGGAGAGCGATGGACGGGACAAGAACACAAGCGAGTAGGTTCTTGTGACATTTACAGGAGCGCAGATTTGGTGTCGGATTTGTGGTGGGAGAGAGACTCCGTCGTCGTGTACTGGCATTCACCACGGTCGATGAGCGTCTCGCCACAATCCGCATCAAAGCGAAATTTTTCAACATATCGTTGATTTGCATGGACTGTGACAACATCTAATGAGTCGGCGTTAGGAGTTTTCGAGAGAAAAGTTTTGCGTAAGATTTATGGTCCTCTTGGAGTTGCTGTACGAGCTATACGACGACATTCGCATAGTTCAGCGTATCAAGAAGCAGCAGCTACGCTGCCTAGGCCATGTGGTCCGGATGGATACGAATACTCCAGCTTTGAAAGCTTTCGATGCAGAACCAGCCGGTAGAAGCAGAGGAAGACCTCCACTCCGTTGGAAAGACCAGGTAGAGAAGGACCTGGTATTTCCAATTGGCGCCACACAGCAAAAAGAAGACACGAATGGCGCAATGCTGTTAACTCGGCTATAATCGCGTAAGCGGTAAGTACTATTCGGGCCTTATATGTGTGAATTTAAAAGTGTTAAATCCAATAGTCGTCAGTAAAGCCCGTCGAAAGAGGAAAAACTAGACAATAACTTACTCTTCAGCAGAGTGGAAATGAGATACAGCTACGGATTTTCTTAAACTGACGTTTGCTAAGACCAAAAGTTCCATCTGTACGAAGAAGTTCTGCGAAATGTAATTGGGTTGATGGTAGAGTAAGCGGAGAAAACAAGCACTATGAGAGACATCAAGTTTGAAGGTGCTTTCTTTCTATCTTTAAGAGCTGAAGAAGAGGATGGAAAAAATATTCTTCAACTACCAAGGTTACGAATCCTTCCTTTTTGGTCGAAAACTTTCAATTTTCATGAGATTTTAAGCGTTTTCTTAATAGGAACTTATGTATGTGAAGGGCAGATTTTGCTTTGCCTGTTACATTGTGTATACATACATATATGTATATAAATTTATTATTTTATATTTTTATATATTTTCATTTCATTAAGAAGTTTTGTTTATTTTACGATACTCAAAGTCCTCGACCACACTTGTCCCCAGGCATAAATCATCATTTAGCACTTGCCGACTAAACCAAAAAAAAAGTTTTTCATTTGATTTTCTCATTGCCCAACACAAACAAGTACATAAATATTGTGCACAAAACAATCAAGAAGCATCAATATTAGCAGCATCACTTGAAAATCGCCACATTTTAATCGCAGCGCAAATATTTGCAAAAACATTCAAAAGCAAAGAGCAAACAAAGGGCAAAATTAAATACGAGTACTTTGGTGAAAAGGCAAAGAAGCAAGAAGAATTGTGGATGCTCTTAAGATGATGTCAAGGGAAGACGATGGAATGTCCATTCGCTTGTTGTTGTTGCTTTAGTTTCGCAGAAAGTGCTCTCGACCGCTGTGAGGGATAAAGAGAGAGACAGAGAGAGAGAGGGGCGAATAAAAAAACTATAAAAATTAAACAATTCAATTTCGTTGCGTTGCTTATTTCCGCAAGGAGCTTACATTTTGTGTACATACATATATACATACATATGTACATAGCAATTATCTGCTCAGCAGCAAGAGAAAGAGGCGCGAAAGAGAAATGGTAAAATTCAATACAAAGTAATAATGAAAATGTAATGATTAAAGTGTAAACGCGAGCAGAAATTAATTCTGCAAATTTAATAGCAAAGTATACATATATATATAAATATATATATATATATATATATACCCATACATATGTATATAGTATAATATATTTATTAATAAGTAATTGCAAATCCATATAATCCTGTTAAAGACTTCTAGATAAATTGGCGCTGAAGATGAGTAATGGAAATGCGTAAATTGAGAGAATTCTTTTGCTTTGGGCGGTAAGAATATTCGCCGTTGCCTACATTAAATTAATTGGAAAAAAATTTTAAGAAGCAATTTGCTTAATTATTCATAAGCGATTAAGTTTTCAATTTTTCTTCTTCTTCTTCTTCTTCTTCTTCTTATTGGCATAAGCACCTTTCACGCAATTATGCCCAGGTTAAAGATAGCGTGCCGGTCGTTTCTCATTTTAGGCATTCGGCGCCAATTGGAGGCACGAAGTGAAGCTAGATTCTTTTACTCCGAATCTCTCCAACGAAGTTGATTTGAGGTCTTCCGATTTCTCGGCTTCCATCATCGGTGCTGCATCAAATACTTTCAAAGCTGGTTTCATTCATCTGAACGACAGAACCGAGTCAGTTTAGGCGCTGTCTCTTAGTTCGCTATGGTATATTAATGTCGTCGTATATCACATACAGCTCACTGTTCTATCAGCTGCGACATTCGCTGTTATTAGTATTGGAACGTTCATGAATCTTGTGCGAAATATTTCTCCCGCAGTCAAACAAAGCCGAGGATTTTACTACTCAATTGCCTAATTAGTCCCAAGTAGCATCTGACAATGTTTTGCTTCCCAGGTAGACGAAATTATCTATAACTTCAAAGTTAAGACTGTCAGCGGTAACGTTGGCTCCCGCAAATCCCCTGCTGAACCCTCAATTTCAAGATTTCCTGCATTTTTTAAAGAAAAAATCACAGAAAATTCCAATTTAAAAATTTATTACCATTCGAATGGACATTCTTTGGCCTTTATTTTTTGAAGATTATCTCTTTCAAATGTTGGTCACGGCTATGTCTCGGATAGTCCATCCGCTGAGTCCAATTTTCTATGTCTCATTCGAGCAATCCGACTGGTAACTGGCAAATGACACGCGTAATGTTTTGCTCCAAGGCCTGAATCGAGCGGGATTGTCCGCATAAACTTTAGACTTTATATATCCCCACAGGAAAAAGTCTAACGCTGTGATATCACACGATCTTGATGGCAAACCGATCAGCCCAAAACGTGAAATGATCTGCTAACCGAAGTGTTCCCTCAATAAATCCATTGATTGATGCGATATATGGGAATTGACGCCGTCTTGTTGAAACCAAATGTTCCCGAGATCACAAGCTTCAATTTCAGTCATCAAAGAGTCGGTTATCATGGCTAGATAACGGTCGCCATTGACGGTCACCTTCTCACCGGCGTAATTTTTGAAGAAATATGTACCGATAATTCCACCGGCTCACAAATCCCACCAAACCGTTGTTATTTTTGAATGAAAAGGCAGCTCTTGAATCTCTTCAGAATCAGCCTCGTCGGTGTACCAAATTTTGTTCGAAAACATCGAATCTTCTTGGAACTTTTCAAGAGCCTATAGAGCGAAGCGATGAATCGCCTCTCCAAGGTCTTCGTGTACACTCTCAGCTACGGCCGCTATATTTTCTTCACTGCATGCTGGACTTGGCATATTCGGTCGAATATTATCCAATAATTACCCCTCATTAATTATATCAATATCTTTAGGTGTTGGTTGTTCGTCATTAGGAAGATCTCTAAAAATGAAGCCTTGCCATGGTAGGGGTGTATGAGGGCTGGATCAAAGTGTGACGTGTACCGTCCCGAGGATCAACCTGGTTAGAGGGCCTTAAATAAACCAGTCGACAATGCAGCTTTCGGAGAGTTGTACTCCTTGTGTAGGACAAGCTATGCTCAAGCTCTGTGTATATTTACAAGAAAAATAACACAAAAAATTAGTTGTTCCGAGAAGAGAGCGGTGTTTTCAACAAGCTCTAAAGCGGACAACTCGAAGAGAGCAGCAAAGTTTGTTCCGCTGCAGCCGGAAGTAAGACATGTGGGAAAGGTGAAGCCGAATGGGAAGTTGATGGCCGTACTTTGGTGGGGAATGGCCATGGCGAAAGCTAAGTACAACGAGGAGGTCACAAAAGAGTTTCAGAAATCCATTGATTGTGTGAAATCGATGCTACTTAACTTCAAATTCCAGACACTAGTAGCAGCGGAAAAAAGGCAGAGATCAGTTGAAGAGACTAAGCAGTCAGTTAAGAGACCGTACCAAGTACCAGGACCTAATAAAAATAATATCCAGCGATGGCGAGAGATCGGTCAAGTTATAAAAAGCCATGATTGCTGAAGGAGGTGAATCCTGGGTTATATAACCTTTAGTACGTCACAACATTTTCGCGTAGAATTTTTGAAATTTTCCCTATCTTCCAACGATCCGGTCTCTTGCTTCCTTGCTTCTCTTAAAATGTTTTTGCTTTCCTCTCAGCGAATGCTGTGGTTGCATAAAACATTTGGTAAACGTTTGGTAACCTTTCATTCGAGGTGCAGTTAGGGAGTTTACCTCTTTACACCGATTCAGAGAGAAGCAATAAGATTTAAGAGGTGTACGTAGCGTGAATCATCGGAATATGGCCACTGATGATGATGGTACCGACTGCTTTACAAATTGTCTGACACAATTCTCCTTAGAGATACAACAATCTTAAGTTCTTGGAGCATTACCAAAGCAGGGAATACCACTAAATTTCTCTACGTCAACATGGATGCAAACAGACCCTACTGCGATTAGCTCTAAACAGAAGGATACTTAAAAATCTAGTGGTTAAGTGGACTCTGAGAATCCTCCAATAATTGAAGAAGGATCAATATACGCAAAAAAAAATCTTTCTGGTGCGCTATGTGGTCGATAGGTGTGATTGGACCTTACTTCTTCGAAAAACAACACGGGGGGAGTCTCACTGTCAATTCGGAGCGCTATGATCGTATGAGAACCAAGTTTGTTTGAATTGAAGTACATGAGTATGGCTTTCTTGCAAGAGAAATTACTCGGGCACGTAATCTCTCGTCTTGGCGATGTCAATTGGCTACGGAGATCGTGCAAATTGACACCGTTGGACTTCTTTTCTTGATGGAGCTGCGCGAAAGACCGTGTTTATGCGGATAAACCATAAACTCTTGGGCACTTGAAAACCAACATTCGTCAAGTTATGGATAAAGCCCAATATGTGCCAAAAAGTGGTCGAAAATTACCTCAAACGGAAAGAAGTTGGCAAAAATTCGCGACGCGGCCTTTTATATATAGTGCCCAGATTTGAACTTTATAATAAAAAAGGAATTTCATGAAAAAAAAAATTATTTAAAATCCATTTGATTTACGTTTATTTTCGAAACCACAAAATGGTTAACCCTGTATATACAATATAATATGTTAACATTACGCTTCAATCAATTTGCTTGCCATTTCAATGTTTCAACCTTCAAACAAACAATTGCTTCATTTCCTGTTGCAACTGATTTATCTAACGTTTTTCACTTACGCGTGCTCTCTCTCTCTCTCTCCCGCTCTTTACTTTACAACGACGTATACACATATGTATGTCGATATGTTATAATGATTTACGGACACACTTTGATTTTCTTATTTCCTCCATTTTATGTATTCTACACTTTATTCAACGTATTTTTTTTTATTTATTTTCCTTTTTCCATTCCATTTTCGCAATTTGATTAACTTCGTTCGTGCTCGGTTGCACTCGAGACCAAATTAACACCTGCGAGACTATCGGCATTGCAGTCTATCATTAGTACTAATTAAAATAATTGCAGCTCGTGCAAATATTTTATTTGTTGTTATTGTTGATGCTATTTGCTTTCTCCATCATTAACGGAGCGAATGAGTGCAAGAGCGAAACGGTGTAAAAGATGGATAGAGAGAGAGAGAGAGAGTATGAAAGAAGTATA
The DNA here is from genome assembly GCA_037013455.1 of Ceratitis rosa. Lineage (NCBI taxonomy): Eukaryota > Metazoa > Arthropoda > Insecta > Diptera > Tephritidae > Ceratitis > Ceratitis rosa. The sequence goes on from JAWMAG010000004.1 coordinate 26,013,274, forward strand.
AAAGAATGGAAGTATTTTATAAAATTGACTTAAAATTGTGCTTGAAGTAATAAATAAGAGAAACCGTTGTTGTGGTGTTGATTGTGAAAAATAAAAAAAAAAATCAAGTTTAATGAGTTGATTGCTTTTTAATTAATCTACGTGAAGCTTGTTATTTGTTCGGTAAACGTAATTTAAATTTGCAATGACCAAAAAGAATTGTCAGTAAATTTACCTAAATTTAAAATTTTTAGAAATTATTTGACAGATGAAAGAGTGCCGACCAAGTGTCAGTTTGAGGAACCATTTGTTGAAAAAGGGCCTCCAGGGCTGCACTTTCAGCGAAATCAGTCAGTTGGCTTTTGAACTTTAGCTCTGACTGGCTATCCTTGAGTATACAGACGAATACACGCCTTCACTTGCTCTTCTAAAAAATTAGGTGAAGTAAAAAGTTCGTTCGGTTTGTATCTAAGAGATGGCGTTATTGTCCATAGTACTAGTGTTACGTGTCGCATCATGTCATACTATACGGTACTGAAAACATGTTTTTTCGCGCTAAAAGTTTGTCTTTGACAGTTTTTCGATTGATGGACTCAGTACGTTGTGAGCGCTCGTCAAAGATGGACACCAACAAAGAGAAAATTCACTATATTTTACAATTTTCCTTCGATCAAGGCGAAAAAGCAGCCAAAGCGGCTGAAAAAATTAATTTAGTTTATGGGCCCGATACTGTAAACGAACGTGTAGCACAAAAGTGGTTTGCTAGGCTCCGTTCCGGTAATTTCGATGTCAAAGATGCACCAAGCGTCGGGAAAAAACCAAACGAACTTCTTACTTTGCCTAATATATTTATATAAATATAAATTCGTGTATGGGTAATGAAAAATCTATTTCATCGTCAACGATTGGAGAATTGGGTGATCTGGGCTTCAGTCACTGGATCACCTCCCTGAGACCTAAAATAGTTTGCTCCGGTTTTAAAAACTGTAAGTTACCGCATCTTTTCATAGAATTTACGAGCATTACCCTTGTCGGACAGCATCTCAAGCTCTTCGTACTCACGCATATTCAATTTTCGATATCTATACCACCCCGCACGTATAGTGGTGGATCGTCGAGAGGCTGGCAGCCTGATTTCTTTCAACTACAGGACGGCGATTCTCGTTTTGTTTGCGACTTTACGTCGAGAGCTTGAATTTCCGTGCCACAGTTCCCTTAAAAGGTAATGCTGATGAGTGCTCTCAGAGAGCAGGAACGCAAGTTGATTAGAAAACCGTTCGTCTGTCTGTTGTGATGTTGATGAAAATAAAAATTGGACAAAATACGTAAAGCCATTGCAGTGTGTGGCCTTGTCTCCAAGTTCTTTTCATAAAAAAAGTGACTGGAAATTTCTTATACAAACATACTCGTACATACATACATAAGTAAAGTAAATTATTAAGCAGTATTTATTGAAAAAAAAAGAAAAATAATAATAATAATCTTATATCAGCAACAACATCAATCTCCTCGCTTGACCTTCAGTCCAACTGTTGCTACCGACTACCGACAACGCACAAAAATCTGCCATCATGATGGAAAGTATCAAATAAGACCTCAATCAAGATATTCATTGCAATAACAAAAAGAGTTAGACTTATTACATAATGAAAGTATCTACTTATTGGAATTGTATTTCAATTTACTTATACACGCGCACATACATACATACATATTATATATAAATTTGAATCAATTTTACTTCATTATTCTCATTTGACATTTGTCTGTCATTTATTTTGTTTTGTCTGCCATTACGCATCGATTACACTCATTCCTACTTATGGAGAAACAAACTAAAGAAAATTAAACATTTGTCTCAGTTCTCAAGGTTACGCCCTACGCACGTGTTGGTGTATTAAGGTAAGAGACACGCACGTAACACATATATACATATATATTCGTAAGTAGTTGAGTATTAGGCTAGGGTGATGTAATTTAAATAAACAATTTCTACCGACAACAACAAGCCAACAGATGACGGCGAAGTAGAGATAATTGCCACTTTGAAGGGTTCTTTCATAGGAACCTTTTTCCTGACTATCACAGACTTATCTTGAGGTCACCAACTAAATTAATCGCCATAGGCAGAAATAGATGGCAATCACTTAGTGCGAGGTGCCGCCTATAAGGAGGGCACATAAGAACCTTTTAGAAAAGCTCTGGGAGCTTCTGGCGAGTCACTATTGATGTGTATGATCTAGCGTTGTCCTGATGAAACACAATTCGCCTATTGTTGGCCAAAGCTGGGCGCTTCTAGGCGATTGTTACCTTCAGACGGTCCAATTGCTGACAGTACAGGTTCGGATTGAGATTTCGGTCGCAAAGGAGCAGCTCCAGTGAATGATTCCTTGCCCACTAAACACACAACAAAAGCATCCTGGCCGTTAATCATGACATGAAGATTGTTTGTGTCGGCTTACTGCCGTTTGACATTGCTGAAAGCGATCCACTTTTCTTTACCAGTCACCTGGTGTATTATTTGTCTATCAAACATTTGTCTGTAGAAAAATCCATCCACCCTTATGTACATTATACGAGCATACTTCATTTATTCTCATATGTATAAATATACATTATACATACCTATTTATATACATATACGAAAGGATTAACAAAAGTTCGGCCATTTGGTGACCCTCAATTTGTTTTTGTTAAATCTAAAAATACCAGATCCTTTGCAATCCCTTTATTAGTCTTCTTTTCAAATTTCAGAATGATCGGCTAAAATGGAGACGACAAAACGCAAGATAGCTGAGGATAGGTCAGACGAAATTCCACCATCAACGCAAACAGAAATTCGTCATGTGATTCTCTTCGGGTTTCGGCGTAATTTACAGCCAATACAAATATTCAGATAATGTCAAATTGCATATGGAACGATTGCACCGTCCTTAAAGACTATTTCTAAGTGGTTCCGAAGATTGCAGACCACACATTTTTCCATAGAGGACGAGCGCCGAGAAGGTCGGACAAAAATTTTCCATTGTTGAAGTCCAAAATTGAGGGTGACCCACAATTGACACAAGAAATGGTTGCTAAAGAATTGGGCTTGAATGCCATGGCCGTATCGCGAATATTAAGTAATCATCTGGGTTACACGAAGAAATCTGCTCAATGGGTACCACGAATTTTAAATAATGCCCAAGAGGCTCGAGTGCATTTTGTTAAATTTTTCCTTAACGAATTCGAAAATGGTCAGTGTAGTGACATTAGTAAAGTCGTTACTGGTGACGAATCTTGGTTCTATAAGTACAATCCAGAAACCAAACAGCAGTCCACTGGAAAAGGGTCTGACAGTAACTGCATAATGGTACACCGAAGAGTGCTTACCAAAATTTGTTGGATTTGTTGGAAAACAGGAAGAAATAGGTTTTCGGCGCTACTTTTTACATCAAGACAACGCGCCATCCCACACTGCTGAAATAACGAGTAACTTTATTGCGATCTCTGGGATCGAAGAAACAGTTCCAGCACCATATTCCCCGGATAGCACCCTGTGATTTCTGGTTATTTCCAAAAATTAAAAGAAAATTAAAGGAAAAGGTGTCTACTAGCAAAGAGGAGATAATTAATGCGGTTAATGCTGAACTTGATAAGCTTGGAAAGCAAGATTTTGAAGACTATTTTCAGAAGTGGATCTATAGGTTTAAAAAATACATTGAAATCAATGGCGATTATGTAGTGAAAATAAAAAGGGACAAGGATTACGAATAAGTACAAAAATAATTTTTTGTTTGCTTTTCTGCTCAACTTACCGAACTTTTGTTAATCCTTTCGTATATATAATAAATCCTTCGTGTTTGCCAATTGGCAACTGTTCTTTTCCATTGCGTGTTACATACTCGTACAAATTTCTACATAAACACTAACATATTGACAAGAAATCAGTGAACCGCAAACAAATTTATTTGTGTACATAAGTGCCACCTAGAAGAGGGATATCTGTTGGTAATATTGTAGCAAAAGTGAAGAGATAGAGAAAAGGCTTTTGTGTATTATTCAACTAATAATTTATAATTTGTGATGAGTCTGAAAAAAGACTGGTTTATTTATACTAAACACTTTAAAAAAGGTCGAAAAGTCTGAAAAACAATACAGCTGTAATTTTCCAGGCCGAACAGTTGTTCACACAGTCGCTTAATTAGCTAATTGCCATTACTTCAGAGATTAAACCCGAATATGTAATATTTCGTAAAACAGATTTAGTAAGCTTGGCAACGGGAGTGTTCCGTGATGATGTTCCAATTCGAACGAAGAAAAACACAAAGGACTCTTTTCGAGGGGAGTACAGAAAAGAGGCTGTCAACCTCTCAGCACAGCGATTGATCAAACACAACACGTGTGGGTGGCCTAGATATCGGGAATTGAAGAGGGAAAGGACAAGCATGTGCAGAGTGACAGAAAGACATGGTTATAAAGTGATTCAGAGACTGACCGATAGGGCTAATGCTCGAAAATTCTACGGGAAGATACGGCGACTTACAGAAGGTTTTAAGACCAGACCAAAACTATAGAGGAGATCTAGTGACTGATACCCAGAGTGTATTGAATTTATGGAGGGAACACTTCTCCAGCCTGCTGAATGGCAGTGAAAAATCCAACCCGATTCCACAATACATGGCGAGGGAATAGATGTTTCATTGCCTAACTATGAAAAAGTTCGAAAAGCAGCTTGAAAAACAACAAAGCGGTGGAGGGAGGAGGCGATGGATTACCGGCCGAGTTGTTAAAATACAGCGGTGAAGAACTGATCAGAAGCATGTATCACATTTTTTTTTGCAAAATATGGTCGGATAAAAGCATTTCTGAAATTTGGAACCAAAGTGAGCTGTGCCAAATCCATAACAGGGGGTACCCCACAGTCTACGTTAAGTGCCGTGGAATAAGCCCCTTTTATATCGCATGTCAAGTCCTGCAAATCTAGGAGAAGACTCGTAAAAAGAGAATCGACACACGCATCCCTTTCATCTATTTTAAGGCTACCTTCGACAGCACGAAGCAGTATCCCCGCGACACTTATACGGCTGTTTAAATTGACGTTAAGTAGCAGCCATACGATACCATATAAACTTTAATACATAAAAAATAAAACGAGCTGAAGAGCTAACTTGACGAGGTACAATTTTCTATAAGAGATTGCTGGAGTATTAATGCTGATATTAATGAAGCCAAGCGTATGGATCTGGTAGTGAACGAGGGCAAGACTAAATATCTTCTGCCATCAAACAGTCATTCCACTCCGTTGGAAGGATCAAGTGGAGAAGGACCTAGTTTCCCTTGGGTTTTCCAATTGGCGCTGAGCATCGGAAAGAAGGTAGGAATTGCGTGTTATTGTTAAGTCGGCTTTTTTGCTTAAGCGATATTGGCACTAGTAAATAAGTAGGAAGACAATTTGAACAAATTCAGCCCCGGTGGCACTCTAGTTTTGGATCACAGATGAGAAAAAATCTTTTTTGTGCCACTCAGAGCATCAAAGAAATTAGTTTTCTTTCAAAACCTCGAATGAGTTCGGACGACGTTCGTGAGGTAAGCGGCATCTTGAGATGAAGGCGGTCTGACTGAGAAATATACGGTGAACATATCTATGCCAGACATCGTAATTAACTCTTTCAAGGCGTCAATCGTCTATGCTTTATCTACGTCCAATGGACAATGGTTATGTGAAGTTGCATGTCTGTGCAGATAAGCCTGAGATGATTTACGTCCCTAATTGCTGTAAAACGTGGTCGAAAGTTGGGCCTGTTGTAGCTCATTTAACTGAAGCTTTACATCGGGCTCCTCCTCCTCCAGTAGAATGCGTCTTCATGATTTTCCAACTAACGGAGGGACCTACAGTTTATACTAAGCCGCTTTCGAACGGCTGATGGTTTTCTACGAAAAGGCTTTGTTTCATGTCAGAAACACACTCGGTGGGGTTGACATTCCCTGCCGAGGGATGACCGCAATTACATAATTTAATATTCTACTATTTTAGATGATGACCGAACCAGCACGCGCTCCAAGGCCTTCCGAATGCCAGTACGGTACGCAACTACCCGGCTATTGCCGCCGTCTATTTAGATATTGGGTTGCGAATTAATTCTGTCCATTCTCAGAAGATGGTTCCACCTGTAAGTAGGGGTCGATCTTGGTAGCGATTACCTATTTCATAATCAGCGTTTTCGAAAATGCCCGGATTTGTGTTGAATAAACAACATTTGCGAGAAGTTTTTATTTTATAATTTAACCGAATGAAAAGTGCAGCTGAAGCCCATCGAATGCTTGTGGAAGTTTATGGTAAATCTGCGCTAACCGATAAGTCATTCAGAAAGTGAATTAGGTACTTCAAAAGGGGCCAAACCAAAAAGTCTGAAGATGAGGAAATGCTTTACTGCAATAAGATCCAGGTTAAACGCAAATAGAGCTCGCAGAATCAATGGCAGTTACTCAGCAAACAATTTATGGTACATTCGGAAATTCGTGCAGGATTGCAGCTGTAATTGTCTTGTAGTGAAGAAGTAGAAAAGGTCGTCGAATCAGCAGTTCACTTTCGATCATAGGTCATCAATACCCTTGTCAAACGACAATATTGAATAATCACTGTCATGAGATCAGTGAAACTCCTTCTGTTAACGTGGGGGGGGAGCTTCGAGGTATTAAACAATAGTAGGGAGAAGACACCACCCTGCAAGTTCCTTGTTTAATCTTTCTAAGCTTAGATGTTTGACCACGTTCCATCATCGACTACACCTAATGCGTTTGTACGTACGATCTAAAAGCATTTTGCAACCTGACAATGCTCAGCCCCACGCGGCTGTAACGATCTGAAACGCTGATCTTACCCAACCCGGCGTATTCTCCAGACCTTGCTTCTACCAACAACGGACTATTTCGACGGATGCAAAACGATTTGGGCGATCATCGGTTCGGATCTTTTGCAGAAATCGAAGAATAGAAAGTATTGGAGCGCGCAGTTATTATTTAGAGATGGTATTCGAAAATGATCAGTGAGCTGGGGAAAAAGTAATCGCCTCCTACGAGCTTGCATGGAAGAGCACTTCTCTTCCACTTTCGCCATAACGGAAGAGTTTGGGCATGTCGCTCTCCACTTGTAAGCTCAATATAAGATAGTTATTCATTTATTTCATTTCCCTCTGCGGGTAAGGGGTTCAAGAATTTACATACGGTAAGGCATGCCTGTCGTAAGAGGCGACTACAATCCAATGTTCCCGGGACAGTCGGGTCTTTATACCGGAACGACTCGGATTTTTATCCGGCCAAGGACTGTCACTCCCGCAGCGGTTACAACAACATGCAACAGGAACAACAATTACAACAACAACAACAACAACAACAGCAACAACAACAACAACAAAAATAATAATAATAATAATAATAATAATAATAATAATAATAATAATAATAATAATAATAATAATAATAATAATAATAATAATAATAATAATAATAATAATAATAATAATAATAAAAACAACAACAACAACAACAACAACAACAACAACAACAACAACAACAACAACAACAACAACAACAACAACAACAAATCAACAACAACAGAATTATTAATTAATAATGCCAACTTAAGATGGAGAAGTCTCAACACATGTAATGTGGCCAGGACAATATGACCAGAATGGCACAGCAGAAAGTCACGTCACCTTATCGAGCTGAAAAGAAAGGCTATGTCTACAGTTATAGGTCTTCTTTGGAGAAGTAGGCTGAAGTCTCTAGGGGCGGAAACCTTTGGAGATCTGAGCGAAATAGCGGGGGCTAAGATGCGGCAACTGCTCATGTTTGCTTTTGTCTTTGGGTTCCTCAGTGGTATCACAATGAGCCCGCTTGGAGACAAATAACCAACCAATCGCCTCCGATAGACAATACTTTGACTTTGAAACGTAATAATGTGAAATTTCCATTGAGAATTGAGAATATTTCTGGTAACATTATTAGTTTTCGAAATAATAAATAATATAATAAAACAATTCAAAGAAAGTAAGTGGTGAATTTTCTGTTATTCAGCTGCTTATTTGACAGGACATTCGTTTGAAATACGCTTTTTTGGTAATTTCTTTGTTATTTTTTTCGCAAATTTTTTCTCGTATTTTATTTTTTGATAGTTGATATATTCGTACATATGTATGTATATATATTTTTGCCAAAAAGTGTGTCAACGCAGGAAATGCACGACAACAACAACAACAACAACAACACAGTCGCACTCACTTGCTATTCGTGTCACAGCTGTGGTGTGCCTTATTACTCATTGCTGTCACATTTCTTGGAAGTGCAGCTATTTTTATTTTAGACACGTTCATACATAAACACATACCATTACATGCATCAGAGCACCGAGATCTACTACACAACATGCAACATCTTGCTGCAACTGCTGCCAGATGTCGCCTGCCTGCCTGCCTGCCTGCCTGCCAGGCAATGCAGATTTGTGCAATGCTGTGTGAGGTGAATAGTTAAATGAAGTGAGCAAGAAGACCAAGAGGAGGTGGGGGGAGGAAAAGGAGGAAAATGAAGTCACAGCTAAAGGCTACAAATAATATGACAAACAAAAAAAAAACAACAAAAACAAAATTTGCAATGTGAAATTGCAACCAAATTTGCCACATAACAACATAAGCCAGAATTTTGCGCTTTTACTTGTACGTGTGTATATGTGTATGTGTGTGTGTGTTTGATATTTAGTTGCATTTACCAGTAGCAACAAATTCGAAATGATAGTGACAGCTATTACAATGACACTTCTCACAGTCACGCAGCAGATTGTTTTTGATATTGAGTATATATGTATGTATGCGGAGAGAGTAAAATTAATAAGAACATTGGTAAGAAGATGGCAACTCTATTGCATGATTCTTCTTCTTCTTCTTTGTAGGGCATGTCGAGTTTTGAGTTTTGAATTAATATTTATTTTTTAGTTTTTTTCCCTGAATTAGTCAGCCAAGACGCACACCTACTCATCAAGGAAAAACAGATCGAAAAGCAAGACTGGATCTCGGAGAGTGCTTCTTCTTAACCGTGCGGTTCCATGGTAAAGTCAGTGCGCGTGATTACTTTTTGAGATTTTTTTTTTGATCCCCCCTGCGGGGTAGGGGTTCAAGAATTTACCCCCCGTAATGCATGCCTGTCGTAAGAGGCGACTAAAATCCAATTGTTCCTGCTACTGTCGGGTCTTTATACCGGAACGACCCGGATTGTTTATCCGACCAAGAACTGTCACTCCCGCAACATTCCCCAAAAATTATGTTGAGGAATATTTTTGCGGATACAACAACAACAACAGCAACAACTTTTTGAGATCAATCCACTGCACCGGCGTATGTTCCCGCTTAATGAGAATAGCTTGTTATTGTTTTGTTGGTGTAGCGGTTCACTATCCCCGCTTAAGTGCAGACAAAATCAGTCCAAGTCATCGGGTCTTCTAACGGAAGCTCCATCTAACGAGCTGTTTCGACGGGTTCGGACCAGAGCAGAAGGAGGTTTAGATGAGTTGGCTTTAGGGAATATGCAAAGAGATGGTTAGTGTCGTGCGCATTCTCAAGGTATGTCGGGGTCAAGCCTAGATAGGAAGTAATTTAGTCAGCTACAATATAGAAATCTAAGGTAATTTGACTCCGAGAACTGTATTCACTGGAAGAGAGTTCGGAAAGGTGTTGACTGACTCTCGGTAAATGGCATCCTGCCCAGCGGATCTTCTACGTAGTGCTGAGTACAGTCCTTGTAGGCAAGTACTAGATGTGCCTAGAGGGCGGTTCGACTTCAAGCTAATGGCTGTTGGGGTGCTCCGTGCGATAGCATCCGAGCATACACGTATATAGCATGCTCTGTAAGGAATTAAGCTTCTTAACTCATTTCATAGATGCTGCGTTGGAGGTTGGTGTTTTCGGAGACTTTTATCTTCTTCATCTGCGTCTCGCTAGTTCCCGGCTTTCAGATCGGGGCAGCATATTTATGACCGGCCGACCAATCGCCTTGTATGTTGCTAGCTACGTTTTTTTGCCTTCTCCCCAGGTGCTTCCGGCTAGCGCTTTGAGGATTTTGTTGCGGCTTTGAAGTTTTGTGACAATTGCAGTCGTATGCGGAGTAAAGAACTGCAGGTTGTCGAATGTGACTTCAAGTAACTTCACATCGAGTTTGAGTCGGTATTCTTTCGTCCAGCTGGTGAAGAGGGTAGCCGAGAATTTTGCAGATTGCAGCTGCAATTGTCTTACGGTGAAAAAGTGGGAAAGGTCGTCGAATCAGCAGTTTACTTTCGAACATACATCATCAATATTCTGGCCAAAAGCCAATATTCAGCAAGCATTGCCAGATATGATCAGGGAAGCTCCTTCTGGTGAAGGGTGACGCTTCGAGATATGGAAGTTTAACAATAACAGGGACAGGACATCACCCTGCAGAATCTCTTGTTTAATCTTTCTGAGCTTGAATGTTTGAGCACGGAATTCTACTGCTGATTGTCAACCACTCAGGTAGAACATAGGATTCCTCAATGTCCAATAGTAGCACTGTCGGCTAAACTAGCTCGCGCACCTCTTTGAATCCCAAAAAGCCAGATTACCGTAGTATTTCCCTCACTTATTATTGACACCAAGTCTCCATATTGAGATCCCTGAAAGGGGATTTTCCGGTATTGCCAGGACGAATGGAGTCGCGCCTGGATGCTAGAACTGTTGCTTCAGTCGGCAAATTAGGCCTCGACAATACTGCGGAAGAAGCGCTCAACTACGGTTAGTTAGAGAGGGGATGCCTTCCCAGAGAGTTCTGTGAATCCGAGCCAGTTAGTACTTGTTCAACCTGCCGTTGTAGTAAATGCCAGGCACGGATTCGACAACGCGACAGTGACAGGGCTCATAAATGCGCATATGAAGCTCATCAAAGTCATCTTTGATCAATTCACCCTCTAAACTTCGCTTTGTGGCTGGACGTCCACCTACCAGGGAGAAAGACAGGACTCAAAAAATTGTTCCTATTTATATGACCGCTGTACTACATTTCACAGTGACCCAATTTCTTTCATTTTTGTCCTGTCCATCACATTTCATAGGCGGCGATGATGTCAGCCTTTACTAACAAATTAAGAGCCTGCTCTTCAATGGTGATCCATAAGACGTTTATAGCAGTCGACCTCAAAAGGGAGCTTTTTATCCGAGTATTTATATTTCGAGTTTTCATTAGAGCAGATATTTTATTTGGCATGTCCTAAACCCTAAGCACCACTACAAGGGATTCACTTTCTTCGCTAGTCCGCCTGATAATTAATGTTTATTGCCTACCCAGAGAAGACTGGAGACTTTGCATAACACCGTATGCTGTGAGCTGCTTGTAAGAGCATGGTTTTTCGCCACTCTTCAGGGAATGGTAGTCAAGAACTGTCGTCACATAAACATCTACTTATGACCCTGAATAGGTGTGCTTCTAAACTAACGTCATGTAACTTATCCTTTGCCTGTCATCATCTCCTCACGTGAAGAAGGAGTTCTTTTTAGATCAGAGAAAGCTTCACGGGATGGTTGGGGGAAATGTTTTCTAAGGTGAATTTACGCTTGACAACAGCTTCAGACTACAAGATCTTGTAACATCTTTGCTGCCACTAAGGAAGCGACACACTTATGGATACTGAGTGTGACTACCTACCTTGAGGGAAAATTCCCCCCCAAGAGCGAAAGAAAATTGAGTACATAATGTAAACTACTTTTTAACATAGTCGCCATTCCCCTCTATACCAATTTTTTGATGCCTTCCTCGTAGTAATTTCCCGCCAAACCAATATCCGAGGGTTTTTGTGATTGTTTTTTTGGTGTATGGAGCATTAAGGTCATCCACAGTCAATCTGCGATCGTGACGGAGCGCATTATCGATTTTTCCGACATTTCGTTAGGCATAATCGAAGGATTTCTGCTCCTACGACCGAGTTTTTAAATTCTCGATACCACTTATACACCATATGTGGTTTTCACTTCATTATAAATCTCAAACGAAGGGTTTCCCTCACAGTTCACAATTCTCAACGTACAAAACTTTGACTGACTTAACCAATGTCATTGCATAGGAGAGAAGTCTGGCTACATTACCGTGTTACTTGCATGGCGAAGACAAAGTCTCTCCGGCTATGAGAGCCTCAGGACACTTGAAATCCAATGCAGAATCACTATTGCCAGCAGGTGATACTTTGCTGAGTAGGCAAGTGAAAAGTAAAATTGGGTCTCGATGAAAAAAGACCAAACTCTACAAGTCGCTTATCATTTCCGCTTTGCTAAACCGCAGCCGATGAATTGATGAGCTGTACGGCAACATTGATATAGTTCAGCGAATCAAGAGAGAGATAGAGTATTCATTGGAGAGCGACTCGATTTCACTTGAATACAGGGCCCGAATCGCGCGTTATTGTTGTTTTGACTATAATTTTGTAAACAAGATCTGCACCAGTAAAGAGGCAAATATCAAATTAAGTATTGAATATAAATTACATTTCCTACAGGGTTGCTTGCCTTACTTAAACAAAGAACAAAATTAGTTTTAAAAATACAGAATATTTGAAAACGAAGCTTTTTTTTCTTGTCATTGAAATATATTAATTATACGAGTAATGACTTAGCAGCTCAGTTGTTGTTGTCGCGTACTGGCCGCAACAAAAACTTCTTTTGTGTTTGTTTGTTCATTTCCTTTGTTTTGCCTAATATTCCTTTCACTCCAAGCGTTGGCAGTGGCATCTGTCGGCAAATAATTGCATAATTCAAAGCCATGAATTGTTGGCACGGTTGCACTCGGTGTGTGCCTACCCAGTGGTATAAGTCTCCAAAAGGGGATGTTCGCCAAAACGGTTCCTCCACTAACAAATATTAGGGAAACGGAATGCTTTGCGCGGGTATTCCGTAAAAAGGGGTGTCGGCTTTCTTTTTATACGGCGAGGGGAAAATTATCCCAGTGTACTTGGTGTGCCATGGTGGCGTGCGCTATATAACTCTGTCCCTTTGGGTAATGGGGGCGGCGCCAAATGATTGGGCACCAATACACACTCGCCTGAGAATTCTGACGGCCGACGCGTAGCTTGCGGCCTGGCTCGTAAGTGCGTGCCGGATCAGATTCTAATAATCTACTAAAGTGTGCACACCTTTTTGCGCGGACGTGCGATAGATATTAGCAAAAAAATAAAAATAAAAGTTAAAATCAAATTTTTGCGATAGTTTAGTGCCAGTCGAGGCATATATTTATTGGCAGTTGAAGCCAAGGGCAGTCGAAGCCCATAGTGTTTATTTATAGGTTTTTTTTGGTGGTTTCCAGTGGCGGAACCGAAGTTTGGCGGCATCACCGGAGGAGCACCGAAGTTGGGTACTCACACCCGACTGAGAAACTTGAGTATCATTTTGTTGATTTATTGTTCTCTTACGTTTTTTTTGTCGTGCCGACAGTGTCGTTCCTTCGTCTTCCCCATACCCATCCTTTTAGCATCCCGCACCCAGAGCCCAGTCATACAGGCGGGTTAAAGTTACCCCCGGCAGCACGGGAGTAGTGCGAGTGGGTTCGTAACCAGTTTGGTTGGACCACACCTCGGGTGCACCCCAAAAATATATTTTGTTTATTTTGGTATATATCGTTGCTTAATTGTTGTCGTGCATTTGTTTATGCCAGCGTTAGTAAAATTCACTTATTGTTGTTTTCCTTCCTTGCGAATAGTTTTGTTAGTGTACATAGCTAGCGACCCACGCCGTCTTCACTAAGCTGGCCGGTCGCTTTGTTAGTTTTTGTCATCCCCTTTTTGTGCGGTAGTTTGTTTTGTTGACGTGTGTGGTTGTTGGTAGGCGCTTGACCAACAGCCACTGTAGGTATACATATGTATGTACGTATGTACATACGCACATACATATTGTAAATATAAAAAGTGGAGGTGACAAATTGGCGCCCAACGTGGGGCCCGAAATTTAAAAATATTTATTTTGATAAATTTTTCCGGTTTTTATTTCAGTTGATTTTGAGTGGCTTTTTGTTGTCTAGTTTTTGTTTTTAATAATTTTTAACAATTTTCTATTTTTTTCTTTTTGGTAGTTAGGCATTTCGATAGAGGAAGTAAAGAAGAGATTGGGGGTCGAACCCAGGCCCATCGGCAGATTCATTAAAATATATTTGGTAGAAAGGAATTTGGTGAGTCCGTTCCGTTTTGTAAATTTGCAATTTTTGTGTGTGCGTTGCGGTAAATTGTATTGAAGTGTTATCTAGGTAGAAAAAATTGTACGTCAAGTGGGTAGTGACTGGTCCAGAAGTAACCAGTAGTAGTCCTGCCCAAAATTAGGTTGTGTTTTTTGTTTTTTTTTTTGTTAATTAAGGATTTTTGTTGTTTTTTTTTTAATTGTTTTAGATTGAAAACTTTTTTTTAATAAAAAAAAAAAATTTTTGTTTTTTTTTGTTAATAGTTGTGTTGTCGGAGTAGACAATATTTGTTTTTTATTTTTTTTTTTTTTAATTTTTTTGTTTCTTGTGGTTAGGCTCTTCTGTTGTTTACGTGATAGGGTCTTTTGTTGTGCCAGTATAGGGCAACGAAGAAATCATAGTAGGATAATAGTTTTTTAATTTTGATTTTTATTAAATTATTATTAATTTTTTTTTTAAATAAATAATTTTTTCTTTCATTTTGGTTTATTTCTTGTTTTTTTTTGATTTTCGAGTTTATTGTCATTTTTATTTTTTTTTATTTATTTAAAATGGAAATAAATCGGTTGTCCCAAGATGAGCTCGCGTACGAGATGGAGGCACGCGGCCTTCCAATCGGTACGGTCGAAGCCATGAGGAAATCGATTAGGGCGTCGCGTTTGTTAGAGAAAAGAGGGTCGGTAAACCTCTTTCAGGACTACCCCTTCAGTTTCGACGAGGATAAGACGGCGGTCGAGTCGAAACTGGAGGAGGTAGAGAAATTAATTTTATCGGTTTCGGGTGGAGGCAAGCCATCGCATGGAGCGAAAGCGATGGCGAAGATCGAGTGGTGTCTTTCGCGAATAGGACGGGCGAGACCGGGAAGCGACGGCGAGATGACTCAGCAGATGGAGCTGAAGAGCAAGTTGTTGCTCCATCTCGCCGAACTACAAGAGGTAGTCGAAGAAGCCGAAGAAGAGGAAACCGGTTCGGTAGCGCGCTCGGGTGCCATTCGTGCGGACCCGATAGCACCCCCGCCCGTGGAGGTACGACGCGTCGTTGAGGAGACAGCCGAGTCTCAGAAGCCGGTGAACTTGTCGAAGTGGGACGTCCACTTTGACGGCGAAAAAGCGGGAATGTCGCTTTTCGCATTCTTGGAACGGGTTGAGGAGTTGAGTGAGGCACGCGGTGTGACCCAAGCTCAACTTTTCAAAGGCGCGGTAGATTTGTTTGCGGGAAAAGCTCTTTTGTGGTTTAGGTCGGTTAGGAAGACTTTAGGTAGCTGGGAGGAGCTAGTAAGAGAGTTAAAGTTGGAGTTTTTGCACCCCAACTACGACGATCTCTCACTAGACGAGATTAGGCGAAGGACTCAGGGAGCGAATGAGTCCATCGGTGTTTATGTTGCGGCTATGAAGGTCATGTTTGGTAGACTTCAGGAGCCTTTATCGGAAAAGAGGATGTTAGGATTGATTAGGTCGAATCTCCTACCATTCTACCAGACCCAGTTGGGACTGGTGACAATAGGGTCGGTTTCCGAACTAGTTGCTTTAGGTAGGCAACTAGAGGCGGTTAGGTCATCGGTGGATGCTTTTGTCCCTCCTCCGAGTCATAAGGCCAAAGGTTTATTGGAACCTGACCTGGCTTATGTCTCGGCTGGTGTAGAGGTCGCGGCTGTAGCTGAGCCGGACCTTGTTGATAGTTTTAGGCCGGGGTCAAATACCCGATGTTTTAATTGTAGGCGGTTTGGCCACATTTCAGCGGATTGTAGGAAGGGAATTAAGTGCTTCGGGTGCGGTAGACTTGGAGTCATGAAGCGGGACTGCCCGGCGTGTGCAGCGAAGCCGAGTGGCTCCCCGCGTACCCAACGAAGTTCAACTTCCGGTGGTGGGCGAAACCACAACCCCTTCAGGTCAGGGCCTGTGAGAGAGAGTAGGTCAGACGAAAGAATAGGGAATTCACGGTCAAGCGATAGGGTTGTCAGGTCGGACAAAAGATCGGGAAACGGGAGATAGACCCCTGGGACAGCAGGACAGGCGGTCTAGTAGGGCGAGTTAGTGAACCTGCTAACTCCCAGCTGGCAAATGTAGGTGTCGAGATTGAAGAGGTTAGGTTGGCGTCTTCGTTGGTGACGGACGGTCACGACGAACGCCCGTATTTGGATATTAGGATCCACGGTTTTACTTTTAGGGCTTTGTTGGATTCTGGTGCGACCAGAACAATAATAGGTCGGCTAGGTTGGCAGAAATTGAGTTCGTTTGGTATTAGGGTGAGTTCAGTTTCGAATTTTTTGAGAGTGACTCTCGCGGATGGAGGTCATATCTCGGTTTTAGGTTCGGTTTTGTTGCCAATCGAGGTGGAGGGCAAGTCGGTTCTCCTGGAATGCCTCGTGGTTCCAGAGTTACCTCAGGGCGTAATCCTTGGCATCGATTTTTGGGCCAAGGCGGGTATTATCCCGGATATATCGAGAATGAGGTGGTCGTTTTCTCGGCCGGAACCAGAACCGTTGGTGGCAATAGTGGACCACTCCGAGTTAGGTGATAGGGAATGTAGGGCATTAGGTCAACTAATAGCTGGGGCGTTCCAGGCTATGCCGGAAGGGCTAGGCCGGACCCATTTGGTCGAGCATAAGATCAGGGTAAAAGCAGGAGTTGAACCTGTGAAACAGCGTTATTACCCTGTGTCTCCCGTCATACAGTCGCGTATGGACGAGGAGATTAAAGATATGTTCGACAAAGGGGTGATAGAGAAATCACATAGTCCTTGGGCGTCTCCAGTTGTAATGATCAGGAAGAAAGACGGTACATATAGGTTTTGTGTAGATTATAGGGTTTTGAATAAATGTACCGAGAAGGATAGTTACCACCTTCCATACGTGTCGGCGACCTTAGACAAGCTAAGGGATGCCAAGTTTCTGTCCAGTCTGGATATTAAGTCCGCGTATTGGCAAATTCCGGTGGAAGAGCAGTCGAGGCCCTTCACCGCATTCACGGTACCAGGTAGAGGACTATTTCAGTTTAAGAGGATGCCATACGGTTTGCATAATGCACCGGCAACTTGGCAGAGATTTATAGATTCGGTCATAGGACCAGAGTTAGAACCTCATGTTTTTGTGTATTTGGACGATATTATCATCGTTACAAATAATTTTGAGAAGCATTTAGAGATTTTGAAGGTTGTCTTAGATAGATTAGCTAGTGCAGGGCTCCGATTAAATAGGGATAAATGTAATTTTTGTAGGCCTGAATTAAAATATTTGGGCTACGTGGTGGACAAGAACGGTCTACACGTAGACGCCGAGAAGGTAGAGGCGATGCTTCGGATTGAGGTACCGAAGAACGTAAAGCAAGTGAGGTCATTTATAGGAACAGTGTCCTGGTACCGCAGATTTATTAAAGATTTTGCAGAGTTAGTTAGGCCTCTCACCGATTTAACAAAGAAGAATCGAAAGTTCAATTGGACTGAAGATTGTGAAAGGAGTTTTAGAGAAGCGAAGGAACGCTTGGTGACAGCTCCGGTTTTGAGTTGCCCGGATTTTGATAGGCCTTT
The DNA here is from genome assembly GCA_037013455.1 of Ceratitis rosa. Classification (NCBI taxonomy): domain Eukaryota; kingdom Metazoa; phylum Arthropoda; class Insecta; order Diptera; family Tephritidae; genus Ceratitis; species Ceratitis rosa. The sequence goes on from JAWMAG010000004.1 coordinate 26,030,977, forward strand.
CACAATCCAGACAGACGCGTCTGATTTCGGTGTAGGTGCGGTGTTAACGCAGATGTTTGATGACGGTGAGAGGGTGATAGCTTATTTGAGTAGGTCCTTGAACAAAGGAGAGCGAAATTACTCGACGACCGAAAAGGAGTGTCTAGCGGTTCTGTGGGCGGTTGAGAAACTGCGACCATACGTTGAGGGCGCTAAGTTTACGGTTGTTACGGACCATTATTCGCTTATTTGGTTGAATAAGTTGAAGGATCCGTGTGGTAGGTTAGCTAGATGGGCTTTGAAACTCCAGCAATACGATTTCGATATAGTGCATAGGAAAGGCAAGGAACATGTGGTTCCAGATATGCTGTCCCGAAGTGTGCCAGTTATTGCTGAGGTGACTACTGCCGATCCTTGGTTGGTGAGGATGATTCGGTTAGTAGAGAAGAAGCCTTTGTCGTATCCAGCGTGGAGAGTCGAAGGTGGCAACCTCTACAAGTTTGTTAGGTCGAGATTTCCTTCTGTTTACGGTGATTCACCAGAGTGGAAAAAAGTAATAGGGCGTGATGGTAGAGGTGAGATTTTAAAACAATGTCACGACAATCCGTTAGCAGGCCATATGGGTGTGAAAAAGACTTTTGCGCGTATTTCACAAAAGTTCTACTGGCCAAGGATGAAGTCGGACATTGCAAAATATGTTAGGGCGTGTAAAATTTGTCAGCAGGTGAAACCTGAGAATTCACAGCCAGCTGGGGGTATGATAGAGAGGACCAAGGCAGTCGAGCCTTGGGAAATGATTTGTGTAGATCTGGTAGGGCCTTTAGTGAAGTCGTCACAAGGCTACCAGTATATTTTAACAGTAGTGGACTATTTTTCCAAATTTCCCCTCCTATTCCCTTTGCGTACTGCCACGGCAAAAAGCGTATGCAAACAATTGGAGGATAATGTATTTCTTTTGTTTGGAGTTCCTCGGTCGGTTGTGTGTGACAATGGACCCCAATTTAGGAGTCGAGAGCTTCGGGGCCTCTGCGGTGACTATGGCGTCCAACTCCGGTACACCGCACACTATCACCCACAGGCTAATCCGGCCGAGAGGATCAATCAGATCATTAAAACGACACTTAGGGCTTATATATCAGAGAACCAGAGGACATGGGACCAACAGTTAGCGAAGGTAGCATGCTGTATTAGGACAGCGCAACACGAAGTGTTAGGAGCTACGCCATATTTTGTGAACTTCGGTAGGGAAATGGCGGTAGAAGGCAGTAGGGACTTCATAGACAGTTTAGGAGATCAGGAGAAATTAAATTGTCAGGAGCGGGCGAAGAGGCTCGAAGAGATTAGGGCCAACATTAGAACTAGGTTAGAGCAGGCGAGTGAGAAGCTTGCGAGGCAGTACAATCTCAGGCGTCGAGATGTACAGTATATGCCTGGAGAGTTAGTGTGGAGGAAGAATTTTATGCTGTCGGATGCAGCGAATTTTTATGCAGCGAAGTTAGCGCCAAAGTATGTAGGGCCGTTTATTGTTAGGAAGAGAGTGTCACCGTGGACATACACACTGACAGATGACTTAGGCAAAGACAAAGGGACTTGGAACGTTAAGGAGTTGAGGCCATATAGGGATGGATAGGGTACGGTAGGAGATTTCCGTTCCCTGACCAAAAGGAAGATTCCTTCCTTTTCGTTGAGGAAGGGGTGGAGTTGTCGCGTACTGGCCGCAACAAAAACTTCTTTTGTGTTTGTTTGTTCATTTCCTTTGTTTTGCCTAATATTCCTTTCACTCCAAGCGTTGGCAGTGGCATCTGTCGGCAAATAATTGCATAATTCAAAGCCATGAATTGTTGGCACGGTTGCACTCGGTGTGTGCCTACCCAGTGGTATAAGTCTCCAAAAGGGGATGTTCGCCAAAACGGTTCCTCCACTAACAAATATTAGGGAAACGGAATGCTTTGCGCGGGTATTCCGTAAAAAGGGGTGTCGGCTTTCTTTTTATACGGCGAGGGGAAAATTATCCCAGTGTACTTGGTGTGCCATGGTGGCGTGCGCTATATAACTCTGTCCCTTTGGGTAATGGGGGCGGCGCCAAATGATTGGGCACCAATACACACTCGCCTGAGAATTCTGACGGCCGACGCGTAGCTTGCGGCCTGGCTCGTAAGTGCGTGCCGGATCAGATTCTAATAATCTACTAAAGTGTGCACACCTTTTTGCGCGGACGTGCGATAGATATTAGCAAAAAAATAAAAATAAAAGTTAAAATCAAATTTTTGCGATAGTTTAGTGCCAGTCGAGGCATATATTTATTGGCAGTTGAAGCCAAGGGCAGTCGAAGCCCATAGTGTTTATTTATAGGTTTTTTTTGGTGGTTTCCAGTGGCGGAACCGAAGTTTGGCGGCATCACCGGAGGAGCACCGAAGTTGGGTACTCACACCCGACTGAGAAACTTGAGTATCATTTTGTTGATTTATTGTTCTCTTACGTTTTTTTTGTCGTGCCGACAGTGTCGTTCCTTCGTCTTCCCCATACCCATCCTTTTAGCATCCCGCACCCAGAGCCCAGTCATACAGGCGGGTTAAAGTTACCCCCGGCAGCACGGGAGTAGTGCGAGTGGGTTCGTAACCAGTTTGGTTGGACCACACCTCGGGTGCACCCCAAAAATATATTTTGTTTATTTTGGTATATATCGTTGCTTAATTGTTGTCGTGCATTTGTTTATGCCAGCGTTAGTAAAATTCACTTATTGTTGTTTTCCTTCCTTGCGAATAGTTTTGTTAGTGTACATAGCTAGCGACCCACGCCGTCTTCACTAAGCTGGCCGGTCGCTTTGTTAGTTTTTGTCATCCCCTTTTTGTGCGGTAGTTTGTTTTGTTGACGTGTGTGGTTGTTGGTAGGCGCTTGACCAACAGCCACTGTAGGTATACATATGTATGTACGTATGTACATACGCACATACATATTGTAAATATAAAAAGTGGAGGTGACAAATTTCAACCAATTTCAACAAATAATTAATGCAGTTAATGGTATTCAAACGCACATTTAGTTGCCTTTGCCGAATTGTATTGCCGGCGCCGCTTCATTTCATTTAATTACCTGGCACCAACTCGTAAATGAGGTATCGAAGTAAATTAATGGATTGCCAGTTGGTGTGTGTATATTCATATATATATATATTTCCACATACGTATATTTATATATATTCAATAAATATGGCTAATAAATATATGTACTAATAAGCAAAGTTGAAATATCAAATAAGTGCCGAATTAATTTTTACTAAAAGGTAATAAGCGCACATTTGTTCGCTCATATTTTCTATGTCTTCCTGCTGTTGTACATAAAAATGGTGTAAGTGTACTTATAGAAAAAAAGAAAATTAGTCGGATATAGATTTAATTTGGAAAAGGACTCTGCTTTTTTTTGGTAATTCATCTAATATCAAGTACCCTTTAGATGGGGGCCAATGTTTGGACGCGAGTTAACAAGAGAGGACTATAAACAACCCAAAGTTACTGGAAGTCACATTCGACAGCCTACACCCCTTTACTCTACAGAAGACTGCAATTGCCACAAAACTCCAAAGCCGCAAGAAAATCCTCAAAGCGTTATCCGGCAGCATCTGAGGTAAAGACAAAGAAACGTTGCTGGCAGCAAACAAGGCAAACGGCCGGGCAATCGTAAACTGTGCTGCTCCGAATTAAACGCCGGGGACTAGTGGGATCCAGATGAAAAAGTCCAGATGAAGAAGCTAAAGGTCTGCCAAAACAACGCCTTCAGAAAACCTCGTGATGTCGCCAGAGCATAACTAGCACTGGGCAGGACGGCTTACCAACAGACTTAAAAGTACGAGAGTCTATTAATACTTTCTTGAAGTCCCACCACCACCAATTGCAGACGAAGAGCTCGAGTTGCGCCCAGAATCTCGCGTAATACTAACGCATTTAAAATCTGGACATTATTGTCGCCTAAATTCCTACCTATCCAGACTTGACGCCAACATACCCAATGTATGTTCTGCATACAATGATTCCTCGCACGACACTAACCACCCCTTTGCGTGTACCCTAAAGCTAACACATCTAATCCCCCTTACTCTCTGACCTGAACCCGTGGAAACAGCTCATTTTCTGGACCCGCCGTTAGATGACCTCTGCTCATGGCTCCGCAAAAAAGTGATCGACATATACCATCTCTTAGGAGATTTTGAAAATGCCTTTGATAGCATGAAAAGATGCTGCTGCTGTTGCTCTCTGAATTTGGTATTCCCTCAAAACTTACTCCGCGTGTAAACTGACGTTGAGCAACAATAAAAGCTCTTTCAGGATCGGGTAAGACCCCGCCGAGCCATTCGATATTTAAAGATGTTTCTGAGAGGGTAAACCTCTTTTGTGTGACGAGCTAAACAGAGAAGGTAGAGTTTTCTATATGAGGTTTGTCGATGACATTAACATCAGTGACCTCATCAACAGCGCCGTAAGTTCTGCTTCCCCAGACTGGATAGTGAACGAGGACAAGTCGAATTATCTCCTCACTTCCAAGTCGATTTTGATGGTCAAAACTTTGAAGTCTTAGATGATTTGGTTTATCTAGGAATCAGAATTGATACCAATAACAGTTTAGCCATGAATTCTAACTCACACTTGCTAACAGGTGTTACTTTATACTGAGTAGGTAATAGAAAAATAAACTCTTCTCTCGTCAAACTAAGACCAAACTCGACAAGTCTCTCATCATTGCTGCAGATGCTCAGAGAAAATAACAACCAATGTTTGTAGTATGATTTTTGGTCCATTCTGTACTAATTTGACTGCAAAATCTAGTACATAAATTGTTTATTCTAGAATAAAAATATGACTTCTTGATCTACTACAGGTAATCCATAATTTTGGTAAGAGATGGCTTTGGTGATCTGTATCTCGCGTTCTAGACGAGCGATTGAACTACGCTAGATGGCATTAGAAAGTTGATATTTTGTACTAAAAAGAAGTGTTAACCACTTAACTCAGCAGTGTTTGAACGCATGTCAAAGATGAACACCAGCAAGGAGATAAAACCTCATGAACCGAATTTCCATCTGCAAATTGTTGCTGGAACGTAACAAAACCGAGTTATTCCTGAAGGGAATGGTCACTGGTGATGAAAAGTGGTTCACTTATAGCAACCTTAAACAAAAATTGACGTGATCGAAGGGCAGTGAGCCGGCATAAATGGACTCCAAGTCAGGATTGACGGTCAGGAAGGCTTTTTTTTAGTGTGTTTGATGAAGTTGGTAAGGAATCATCTACTACGAGCTGCTCCCCAATGGCTAAACGCTCAATTCGGCCCTCTACTGCCAGCTATTGAAGGAAGAAATCAGGGCAACGCCAGACCACACACATCGATATTAACTCGCCAGAAGCTCACAGAGCTTGAGAGGGAGGTTCTTATGCATTCATTTTATAGTCCGAAGCTTAAACCAAGTGATTACCAACTGATCCTCTCTTTGGCGAATGATTTGGCGGGTGAAGAGTTGGCCTCAGGAGAAGACTATGAAAATCGATTGTCCCAACTTTTTGCCAATACTGAGAATGGTTTTTATGAGAGAGTCATGACATTAACTTCAAAATGGCAAAAGGTTACTCAACAAAATGATGCCTCTTCCACATAAAACAGATAATTCTAACTATGGTTAATAAAGATTTCAATTTAATACAATATAAAAATAATGGATCACTTTTTACTAGCCCCTAAAATATATTTATTTTAATATTTTCAAAATTACTTCAACCGTTAACCATAAGTTTTCTCCATTTTCACCGAAATGAACTTAGAACTTTTCCACTAAAAACATTTTCTTTATTATTATTAACACCAGTAGGCACTCCTGCATGTAAATGTGTGTGTGTGTGTGTGTAAATAAATATTTATTTGATTGAGCACTTTGTGTATTATATTATTTCAAATGAGTGCTTGAGTTTGGCTACCACCATCGCCATGGTCACTGGGCACAAAGAATTAATTAGTGCACTAAATGTGGTGCTAAGGTAAAAACAAATATTTTATTATTTGATTGTTTATTTGTTTATTTGTATACACATATGTATATATATGTAAGTAAATGCCACACTGAAAATAAATGCAATAGTTTGATATAAATAAATACGTATATGTAATATATATATATATATATATATATATAAATATTTGTATGTATATACATAAGTATGTAAATATATGTGTTAACGCGCTTAATATAAAAATATTGGTATATGTATGGTACATATGTGCCTTGGGAAACATTCGTTTAAATCATGTCATCATCATCATTGGCTCTACGGCAATCAGTGTGTGTGTGTATGTGTGTGTGTTGCAGCCAGCAGTAGTCGTGCCATGAGCTACAGCTTCAGTTTCAATACAATCAACAGGCACTCAATCCACTTGCCATATGCATATTCATGCAAGGATTGCCCAATAATGGCTGTATACATACATACATATACGAGTATATATGCATGCATGCATGCATATATGTATGCTCATTGCTCCACATTTACGTTGATGCCTAACGTACTCGTTGCCGCATTTGGCTTTTGGACGTTTTCGCTGTGTTTCAGTTATACGGATTTTCACCTACTTGCCAACGTCAGGTGCAATACATCAGGCTTACTAATAATTGCATTCTGTTTTGTTATGTGTGTGTGTGTGTATGGGTTGGTCTTGCATGTACACACACAGACACTGACTGCCACACTACATTGCGGTTGAGCGAGCTTAATAGGTGTAGTGGCAATATAAGCATCGGTGGTCAATACATACATACATATGTACGTACACCAATATATATGTATGTATGTACATAAATGTTTAAGTTAGTAGATGCATGAGCATAAGGTCATCGTTATAGTGAAAAACTTGACTAGTGAAAAAAGTACCAGTTGAGAACTAGTATTTAAAGTATGATATCATACTAGTTTGTTATGAACAAGAATTTTACCAATATTTTCTATTCAAAACAAAGCAAGTACTGGAAATTGTACTCTACAATTAGAATCCATTCAAATATAAAACGATTTAGCTGCGGTAGCCTGTTGGTAAGCAGTGCATACTACCTGGCAGTGGATCATGGATATGAAGCCTGACCAGATTCACATGCAAAAAATTTAGAAAATAATTTTGAATTAATTTTTCCAACTGCAGTTCCACCTCGGTATGGTTTATCAACGCCTCCGAGTATCTGACAGGAAATAAATAGCTCCAAAAAAATCCATTGGATAAACTATATATATATTTTCTTATATTGTATATGGTATATGATCGGGGAGATGTTCCTCCAATATGTGTTATTATCTTGGGGTTTCCCAGACAAATGGAGAACCTGCAGTTTGTTATGAACCATCACCGAAAGGCTGATGGATTTTAAGAGGAGGTTTTTATTTCAAAGCATAAATACACTCGGAGAGCTTGACAGGTTCCTCTCCCACGCCATAAATTGGTAGAGTAGCGCAGTATACGACTATATAATTTTACCACCGAAAATTATACTATTAGCACAATAAACTGGTATTTAACTAGTATAACCCTGATACATTGCAAAATAAGGGGAAATTAATTAGTTGGTTTTGAAAAGCAATCTAGTAAAATTATAATCCAGAATAAACTTTTTGAAAGTTTGACATCCACATATTGACCTAAAAAAAATTAGGAAGAGAAATGGGCCATGTATAGAAGTTCACACAAGTGAGGAAAGTTTTTGACTGCCATTCACCCGGGATTGACCAGAAAAGATTCATTTACATTTAGTTAAAATAGAAGACGCCCCAGCAAACATCTGAAGAATCACTATTTCAGGGCATTCAGCTGGAATGTCCAACCAGGCCGCTGCTCAGCTAGTTGAAATCCTATTAATGGATTAAATGCTGATTTTACCGCCGTCCAAGAAGTACGATGGACGAGATAAGGAAGAAAGAAGGTGGGTCCTTTTGATATGCACTACAGCGACCATGTAAAGGAACGCAAATTAGGTATCGGATTTATTTTGGGAGAGAGATTCCGTTGCAATGGTGGATGAAAGCTTTGTAACATCCGCAACAAAATAAAAATTTAAAACACAACGCTGATTTGCGCCCATTTCCCGATGGAATAGAATGACGATGTGATCAAGGATGCCTTTTATGAGCACCTTTTATGAGGTCCCTTAATTGATAAGGTGCATTACCCAGCTTGTTAAAGTATTTGTGAAGCTAAAGGCTGACTTTACCGCCGACTTAGAAGAGGAATGGACGAGAGAAGGACGGTAAAGGTCCGTCATATAAAGGAGCACCGATTTGATGTCGAATTTGAGATGGGAGAGAGACTCCGCCGCTGAGTACTGGCATTCACTTCGATGGATGCATGCCTAGAAACATTCCGCATTTAAAGAGAATAAGGCTACCCTCGTAAAAGAAGGCATTTTGAATCGAAAATTGCGTAGCCAAGTGTATAATGTTGTGATTGACGGAAGACATGTCTCCTGTATTCTGGATGTACGTCCGTTCCAAGTACTAAACATCGTCCCTTTGAGAGCATTCTTCAGTTACTCGATACAAGAAAACTGAGGAACGGCATCTGAAAATCTCTACCTGCTGCCGGTACGGAAAGGTTCACGGCAGTGCTTGAAAAAGAGCTGGTGCTATGAGGAATGTGGAACTGCAGTGCAGAGACAGACTACCTATCTTGCAACGTCGAGATAGAGTAACACAGGTGCGAGAGGGGATGGATACCCAGATATGAAGGGAGAAGCAAAAAAATTCTATGAATTCTATGAGAAGATGCGACGGCATATAGAAGGTTTCAAGACCACAGAAAATTCTTCTACGACCCAGAGAGGTGATCTAGGGACTGTTGCACAAAGTATACTGGATTTATGTCGGAAATACTTTTCCAGCATGCTGAATGGCTCTAAAAGACGCTCAACATTTTCGTCCTGCTATATGGTATAGAAGCGTGTAGAATGTCTACATCCGATGTGGTGGCCCTGGTAGCCTTTCATTACATATACTTATATATTTACATATATATTTTTCTATTAAAATGTAGTTAAACAATTTATGGGATAAAACGATGATAAATTGTCTCACTGGGTTATAAACTCTCTCGGCTACTTGTGGTTACTCAGCTCATTTCACAAATATTATAGCCTTGACCAATCGTTAAATTACGGTATTAGACATATATGTAGATCAATCATTTAATTCGATTATGATTATATGAAATTAACGCCAAGTACATAACTAAGTAGGTAAACTGAAATATTATACTTATAAATAATAAATAATAATAAAGGAAAATTAATTTATATTTTTAGCTAATAAAATGTGTACCATATTTATGGGCTAGTATAATAAAAGGTGTAAATTATTGAGACAAAATAAGCTATTTTGGGCTCTAAAGGAAACTCCAGACACAAATAAATATAATTATATCTCAATAATATCTTTGGTACTGTGGCACTTAGCTTAATGGAAATCCAAATTTTCACTGGAAAGGCGCCAAAGGGTGTTTTTTCAGAGATATGGTTTTCAATGTGGCATATTTTCTTCGGAGCTGGTATTTTTGGCACTCACTTTATCTTGCCATTTCATAATGAAGAGACTTACTTCGGAACCAAGTTTGCAAATCATGCAAATTTATTATCAAATTGATAAAATCAATATTCGGCCGGCGTAATCGCCCAGCAGAGTCGGTAATTCGAGCAACCCTGGATCGGTTTCGAACTACATTTACTCAGAGACACAGATGAACAGTTCGCACGCAAGACGCTTTTGATGCTCTGTAGCAGATTATCAAAGAAGACTCGTATGAGTACAATTCAATTGAATTTATCACCTCCATTTATCACCTCCAGTAGTAGTTTGCTTAAAAAAACGGATCATATTCATTGCGTTTAAGATGCTATCACAAGCGTTGAAGCCGCTTGTTAAATGAATTGCTTTCAATGCATGTGGTACCCAAATATTAAGTCTGTTTATCAGTCAAAGACGTCATATATGATTATGAAGGGTTGATTTTAGTATACTTTACTTCTCTCCAATCTCGCGCTCAGTTACATGACGAACCGTTTCGATTAAAGCCTTCATATCGTCATCATCAACTTCACTTGGGCGACCTGTATGTGGCTTATCTTTGAGTGAAAAATCTCCCGAACGGAATTTGACAAACCAACTTCAACACTGTGTTTCTTTTAAGGCCTTATCACCATACAAATTATACAACTTTTTAGCAACTTACGCAGGAATTTTTCCTTTGAGGAAATAATAAATTAAGATATGTCAAAAATGTTCTTTTGTGGGCTTCATATTAAAATTGACTTCAAACAAACAAATATAAATAAAAGTACGAGTACTTTTTTCTAAAGCAAGCTAAAAGTAACAGCTTATAACTGTCAAAAGAAAAAATACAATTAAATAGTCACAAATTGTTCAAAAAAATTTTCAACATCGTCTATGTGAAAAATCGCCCAAAATATGAAATGTGTTTGCAAATACTCTCTTTCGATTATATATGGCATATTGCTTTTGTTTTCTTTAACTTTATCAATCAAAATTGTAGTAGTTGTATGTGTCTCCTTAAATTCTCATATCTTTTATATACAGTCCAAACAGCCTTTTTTTCCTTTTTTACTGTGAAATTTGTAGTTTTTTCCATTTACCCCTTCTACATTGAAACATAAAGTTTGCACTGTTGATTGAAGTGCGTCAAAGCAAACGAAAATTCGGAAGCAACATATTGTTTAGTGAGAGTGGCAGCGGGGAAACCTAGAGACTGAAAGGTGGGTCGTATGAGTGATATGAAATTGTAAATTGTAATTGTATTGGTAGAAGGGCTATTGATATTTTTGTTTTTTTTCAGCATGGAATTGTTTAGAATTTTGTAGTTTTCTGTATATACTAGACTTACGCGCACAAAAGTTTATTTGATTTTAGTTGATCAAAAACTTAAAACACAAAATTGTTTGAATGTTGCGTATACGCAGTGGTATACAGATAAAGATTTTTTGTTTTGAAAGAAAAATGTTTTCAAAGTTAAATTGACATGTTTTTTTTTAATTAGAAATAATAATTTCTAACAAAAAAAAATAAATAGAAAAACAATAAAAAGATTATTAATAGGTAACAATATTTTAACTTAAAATTATTTGTTACTTCATTTTAGGTAATATTTATCATAGAATGATGACACTTTTCAACGCGACTCTTACAATAACGACACCTAAATTAATTTTCTACGATTTTATAACATTTTTGTTTTATTCACAATCACTTCGTTATTTATTCATTGTGTTTAAACAATACAAAATAAATGTTGTTACTGATTGACAATCATTATCGAATTTCAACTACAAATCAACCCTTAATACAGCAATTTCTTCAGACAGCAACCTACCTACAAACACAGAAATTCGTCCAGCACATAGAAAACGTAAGAGAAGCACGAAAAGCAAACAGAAAGCAAAACAAAGGCAATTTCAAAAAAAATGAAAAAAATAAGCGGAAAAAACCAACGAAACCACAAAGGCGCAGCTATAGTCATGGTGACCAAAAAATATACATATAAAATTCATAAGTAGATATGTTAAATGTACAGCATAATGAAAGTTAAAACGTGACACACACCACCCTCATCAACTGCTTTAATCAACGCAGTTAACTGTGACCGCATGGAAAATTCGAAAAATTCCTTTGGACTGGTCATTTGCACGTGGAAAAATCATTTTTAATAAAAAAGAAATAAATTTCTACTACTTTTTGTGTTTTATTGTTGGTATGCGTTGTGTTGAATTTGTATGGGTGCATAAAAACAGATATTATTCAACGACATATTGTAGCTTCTAGGAAGGCAAGTCTAATCTTTATATAAAATTATTGGATTTCACGAAAATACACCCCTGAGGACAGTAGTAGATGGTAGCATCTGGGTAGGCTGTTACAGTCACGGAACCATGGATACTAAATTTCCACTCTTGCTTGCTTCCACGTCCTATACTACCAGAGGCGGTTCCAATATAGCCGAGTGGTTAGCATTACGTATTGACATTCGGAGGTCTCAAGTTCTGGTCCGACCAACATCCAAAAGTATATGTTGTTATAAATTAAATAAACATTAAGTTAATTTTTCTAATTGCGGTCACCCCTCGGTAGGGAATGTTAACCTCTCTGAGTGTATTTCTGACATAAAATAATAAATGAATTCCTCATAAAAATCCATTGGCCGTTCGGAGGCGGCTATTTGTTGCGAAACATCAAAACGCTTAACACAAATTGCAGGAAGAACTTTGATGAAAATTGTTTCAGCAGTTACTAGGCGCTAAATATATATAAATATAGATGTATGGTTTCCAGAGGGTATTAGACTCTGGTCACTTTATAGTTGTTTACTCACAAAAATCGCCACCAAGGCTGTGCGCTGGGTGTTGGGAGCTCACTACGTTCAGCGGTGAAGAAGCAAAAATCTCGGATAGGAGAGACACTTTTTGAATTCCACCACAGCAAACGGTATAGGGACTATGATTTCAGAGAGTGCAACTGGAACATGTGGTCCCTTAAATAAAATGGTGCCCCATTCCATGAGACTTTATTTATATTAGTCATATGCTAAAGATTTCTCCTGGGAGAGAAACTCAGCACCCGAATTCTTTTGCTTACTTTGGTGGGCAAACGAGTGGATACAAGCCTCAAGAGAAAAAATGAATCGTTCGACTTTAACCCTTGATTAGGGAAAAGAAGCTCTCCCTGGTACAATGGTCAGTCTCACCGGGGCTCCAAATATGCTTGCCTGTACCCCAGATTAAGACATAAAAAATGTATCAAGGTACATAGATTTTCTACTTCTATACTGCCGTAGACATCGCTTTCCCAGTTAAATCCGAGTTAGCAGCAGCGCGCTATTCATTCCTACTGTTCGCTGTCCTTCTCTACCAGGTCTTTCCAACTGAGCGGAGGTCTACCTGTTTCTCTGTCTCCACCGGCGGGTACTGCATCGAAAACTTTCAGAGCTGGAGCAATTTTAATCATTAAGCCGACTTGACCTAGTCAATGGTGCTACTGTGTGTGTTCATCGGCTGTAGTATTTGCCATTCCCAATTTGCAGTGGGCCATAAATTCTCCACAAAACCTTTATCTCGAAAATGACGACCCACCAGATGTTGTCATCGTCCATGCCTTCGCATCATAGAGCAGGACGGAACGTTAAGCGACTTGTAGAGTTTGGCCTTTGTTTGTCAAGAGAGGACTTTACTTTTCCATTACCTACTCAGTCCAAAGTAGTATCTGTGGTAAGTTTCAATATTTTACACATTTATATAGCAAGCTGCTTGCTTTAAGACCGACATCCGCTCACAGCTGCACCTCTGGTGAACTGACGTTGCATTTACACTTCAGCCAAACCTAAAACCGAACAAGTCGGCGTGGCTCCACTGAACGTTTTCTCTCTTTTAGCTGTGATCCAATTCTTCGCACGGTTTGGTTACCGCATCGCCTGAACAAGGGTTGTTCACCAATACATGGTCATCGGCATGAAAACCGCGGAACCAAATGAACCATGATCTGATGAACGCATATCTAGATGTATCTCTTTGACGTCACAATTCATTCGCCTCTTTGCAACAAAGAACGTACCAGATCAAATAGATATACACGTACACGTAGGCTGAGGTATACGATGTAGGTTCCAAAAAATTCGGTGACTTAAGGAAAATTTCAAGGCAGAAACAAACTCAAATAGGAACCAAGAAATAGATCTTGTGACCTATATCGAAAATATGCTGAGTTTATGGAACACTTATCAAATCAAAATCTATGGCATCGAGGACATAGATATTTCAAATTCCTACTATGATGAAGTTTGGCAATTGCCTGCCTGATGAACAACAAAGCACGGGTAGCCGATGGTTTCCCGCCAGAGCCAGAGCCATTATAAATGAGGAAAAATACGGAAAGATTCATGCACTTCATTGATGAATATGGTTCGACGAAAAGATGCCTTGCGGTGAGAATCTGCTGCTGCTGTATTCTGCTTAAACCGATGTGAAACTGGAATCATTTTCATTGTACATGAAATGCTATATCAGGTCAAGTAAACAGTTCGTTCAGTTTTTTATTGATTTTTCAAAATATAACTTTGTGTACATTTGTCCGATTTAAGTCAAATATGCGCCGTTTTGTTCGTGAACTTGTTGCCAACGAGATGTTAACCTCATTATAGCCCCCTCGTAGAAGGCTGCGTCCCTATTGGCAAAAAATTCGGAGAGCAAATTTTCACAGGCCTCTCTTGAGGCCAACTTCTCACCATTAAGCGCGTTCTCCATGGACAGGGAAAGATGGTAATCACTGGGTGCAGATCCGGACTATAAGGTGGGTGCATTAGGACCTCCCATCCGAGCTCCTGGAGCTTCTGGCGCGTGTGGCTTGGCGTTGTCCTGGTGGAACACAATTCGGCAAAACCTTCCTGGCCGTCAATTCTGGCTTGGCCACCGTTTCCGCCGGCTCACCGCATTTCGACCACGACCGATTTCACTTGACGACGTCGTAAGGGATTCACTTTTCTTTGCCAGTCACCAAACGCTTCAGAAATGGGTGATTTTGTTGGGATTTAGCAGCGATTCGCAGATGGAAATTCGGTCCATCATTTTTTTTTGAGTAAGTTCGTGTGGCACCCAAACATCAAGCTTGTTTTTGAATCCAAGGTTATGCAAATGGTTCCAAATGGTTTTCTGGCTTATCTCTAGTTCCTCAGCAATTAAATAAGTGCTCACGTGACGGTCTGTTTCCACCATTTTCTTGATTTTATCGCAATTTTCGACGACAGGCCTGCCGACGCGTGGTGCATCTTTGACTTCGAAATGCGACACGTAACACTAGTACTATGGACAATAACGCCATCTCTTAGATAAAAGCCGAATGAACTTTTTACTTGACCTAATATATAGAGAATTTCTTCATTTCTTCCCGATGATATTGATATCATTGGCCTCAGTAACTGCATCATAGGTACTGCACACCAATAATAATGCCAGTTTTGAAATCCAACGCAGAATGAGCCATGCCAACAGGTGCTTCTTAAGACTGAGCAGACTATTGAGAAGTAAAATCTTCTCGACGAACTAGCCCCAAACTCTACAAGTCACTCATCATTTGGGGAATTTTCGAGAGAAAGATTTATGGTATTCTGCTTACAGGCAACGGAGAATATCGGAGACGATAGAACGTTATACTCTGCGAGATGCCCTTGACAAAGTTCAGCGATTTAAGAGACCGCGGCTACGCTGGCTAGGTCGTGTTGTCTAGATGGAAGAGTACACTCCAACATCTGAAAGTATTTGATGCAGGACACGCCGAGGGAAGCAGAAATTATTAGGTGAAGGAGGACCTTTACTGTGTAAGTTATAAAGTGATATTTTTAAATTCAATTTTAATATTGAAAACATATAATGATGGTAATTAAGTAAAATTATTGAGAAATTATAACGGTGATACCTCTCTTTTGTAAAACACACGTAAAACTCATAATACTATATTCCTCGCGGCATCAATCATCATCATTTCATTAAATACAAATTCACATAAATACATACATACACATTTCCATCAGAATTATTCATAGTCTGCCTTACCTTTTTGTTCATAAATCTAATTTAAACATTTCAAAAGTTAACGAATGCAAATAATGTAATCCAAAACGCCAAATGATAATTTACTGATTATGTAAATTTAATATACGCTTATTTGAACAAATAAAAGGCAAAATTAAAATAGCGTCAAATTACATTAAAATATTGTTAACACACATACATACATACATACATCTTATCTATTATGTATGCGTACGCCGGAAGCCGACAAAGTTTTACATACATATATACATATATAATTTGTTAGCAGAGCGACAATGGCAACAACAGCAGGGGCAGCAATGGCAGCAATGGCAAATGTATGAGTAGCTGACGTAGCGTAGCAGCAGCTGCGTAACGGCTATTAGCTGTTACTGTTAATATTCTACAAATGGGTGGGAAATTCAATAGCGTGTACTATATATATATATAAATGCGTTGAGCCAGACGATGGAGAAAAAATCACGAAAATTTTCACACAGCGCACACTGAGCAATGGAGAGCTCATCATCAATTTTAATGCGTTGACGGCTATCATTAAATTCGCATTTAATATATATACACATACATACACATGTATAAATAGTTGTTTGTGTACGCCATATGTAAATATGGAAATTTAGAAATTTTGTTGCTTTGTTTTAGTCTGTATTTGTAGTTTGCGTTGGCATATTTGCTTTATTTCGCATTTTATTGTTGTTATATTCTCGTTCAATGCATTTCAGCCTTCCATGGACATGTTGTTGTTGTTTTTATTGTACCTACGCATATATTGCTACTGTACCTATTGTCATTATTTGTTGGCCGCACACTTTCCTAAACGTTATAATACTATCTAGTTAGTGGCGCTGAAAAGTATGCAACAGTTTTGTGTTGACCAAAAATGTAATCAACGCATCGACAAAGCATGATTAATGGCGTAACAGCAACAATAACAATAACAACAACAAAAACGCCAGCTCAAAATCGCAATAATTACAATAAAAAGCAATAATTACAACAACAAAAATTATAACAATAATAGCAAATATGGAAATTACAGAAGCAACAAAACAAAATGTAGTTCCCAGTGTTGATAAACATTTCATATACCTTTTATGTAGAGGAAAAATGCTTCTCTTGATACCACCTAACATCAAAAAAAAATTTTTTTTCTTTAAAGAAAAATTATAGGTATATTTGAGAATCATATATTAAGTGGGTCCGATTCGGTTAGTCTTTATACAAATAAGTTCTCTTTTTAAACCCCTAAAGTGGTTAAGTATAGCTAATTTGATGAAATTTAATTTTAATTTTAATTTTAATTTTAATTTTAATTTTAATTTTAATTTTAATTTTAATTTTAATTTTAATTTTAATTTTAATTTTAATTTTAATTTTAATTTTAATTTTAATTTTAATTTTAATTTTAATTTTAATTTTAATTTTAATTTTAATTTTAATTTTAATTTTAATTTTAATTTTAATTTTAATTTTAATTTTAATTTTAATTTTAATTTTAATTTTAATTTTAATTTTAATTTTAATTTTAATTTTAATTTTAATTTTAATTTTAATTTTAATTTTAATTTTAATTTTAATTTTAATTTTAATTTTAATTTTAATTTTAATTTCATATTTATATAGTAAACAATTTGTTCACGTTCGTGAAAGGTATGAAAACTACGTCACTACATAGTGGAAACAATAAAAAATAATAATAAAATCCAGTTTAAAATTCGAGTACGCAAAATAGTTACATAAATTCTCATACTCATCTACCTAAGCTTGACAGAATCATAAAAGAGAATTTCTTTTTTCATACAAAATAACAACTCAGCACTCGCAAAGCGACGTTGCGTAACGAGGCGCAAAATTTTCAATTTTCCTCTCTAGATGCATAAAAAAAATAATAATAAAACAAAAAGAGGAAAGATGGCATTCAAACAATAGAGTGAGAACAACAACAAATTATTATATAACCGAAAAATATCAAACAAAATATGGCTTGCCGGATTTTAGGCGCTCCAACGCGACAAAATCTGTTCACATTGTATTTATACACATGTATGTTTGTATATAATATTTGTATGTATATAAAGTCTATGTGTTAGTATGAGAATTTTGTTTGTGGCTGCTTTTGAGATGAATTTATGTTTATTTTATTTATGTCCGTTGGGCATATAGCCACGCAAATTCCACAATGGGTTGCCCACACTGATATATTAGGGGTGTCAAAAATATACTCATACACATACATAGGTTGTTTATTGAAAGCACAGTTTGTTCTTTGCACATACACGTATATACATATGTATATAGTTTAACAAATTTGACAGAAATTTTATACAAATAAATTTGAGCAGAAAACAAAGTAGTGGCTTTGATTTGAATTTATACGAGAATGTGTCTATGTGAGAGTACTTTTTAATTGAGTGTATGGTATGATGGCACATGTGTATGGTCCGGTGATCCTTGGGGTATAAAACAAATAAGCTTTGAAAAATCAAGCAATACAAAATATTTAAAATAGAAGAATATGGGAATACCGTTGTGCTGGTATACATAGGTACTTTGTACCAACCGTGGACGATAGTCCCCTAATTGGCGTTAGTAAAGTACCTGCGAACCTTAAGAGACTTACCCCAAATATAGTACGAAGCTGGTGCAAGGTATGTGGGCTGATGTCAATTCAGTGAAAACCCGAAATGGTTCCTATGAACGAAACTACCCATACTAAACGGCCTAAAAATCTCTCTCCCTACCGAAGCCAAAAGGTAATGCCGAGAACCTTGGATAACAGTCTGAACTTCAGTCGACATACGCTGGATAGATCGAGTGCATTGAGAGCTATTCTACCCATTCAAAGCAGTCATTGGCAAGGGAAAACTTCAAACGAGCTACAATGCTTTTGGACTAGATGCGGCTCAGCCTCGGAGGTATCACGCTATAGCAGTTTCCAGTGGAGTCCATCTCTACTTACTGTTTTGACAATCTCTTCTTCACAAGAATCCCGCTCAGGAATTTATGGGAATATACAATTGCTTCGGATCCGGTTGACACGGATGGATCTAAGCTCGATGAAAGGGTAGGCTGTGGATTTCACTATGCAACGCTCTCAACACATTTTAATTTGAGCCAACTAGACTACTGCAGTGTCC
The DNA here is from genome assembly GCA_037013455.1 of Ceratitis rosa. Taxonomy (NCBI): domain Eukaryota; kingdom Metazoa; phylum Arthropoda; class Insecta; order Diptera; family Tephritidae; genus Ceratitis; species Ceratitis rosa. The sequence goes on from JAWMAG010000004.1 coordinate 26,049,718, forward strand.
TTCAAGCAGAACTTATTGTTATCCTAAAGCAGAAGCCGCAGAATGGTAGCTGGGATCTCTGGTTACACACCAATCAATGTGTTTATATTCAGATAGTCAATCTTCCAGCAGATCTCGTTAAGCAAGCTCTTAGCTAGAAGCAACACAGTCGTTTTTTTGGATGCCTGGACGTAGAGACATCCAAGACAACTGTATGGCAGATGATCAAGCGAGAGAAGGCCCCACTATGGAGGAAACTTCAGTGGAGTTACTCCGACATATTTCGCTTAAGGGTTCGCTGAAGTATAATTGCAGTGATCGCTGCGAGTGGAAATTGGCCTTGTATGTTAAATTTAAACCTACATACCTAGCGAGGTTGTGCGCAGGGATTTGGGACCTGCCACGATGAAACCAGCTCCAATGAAAAGTTTTACAACGCCTGGGCTGACAGGCCTCACTTTTGCTGGCGACCACTGCATTCGCATTAAGGACTGAGATTGGAGAATATGCAACTGGAATGTCCAGTCACGAAATTCGGAAGGTACTGTTGTTCAGCTCTTAAGGTTGATATCACCGCCGTCCGAGACGTGTGACGGGAGGGGCAGGACGCAGAAGAGTAGGTCCTTGTGCTATTTACTATAGTGCCCGAAATATAGTTGTCTGTAGTACGAGGTTCCAGCCCAAGAAAATTCAGCAAGCTACCTGGCTGTCTACATTGAAAAGCTCATAACCATGCGACAGACGGACGACATACGTACCCACCTCAGTGCAGCAAAGAGCTCCCGTCAACCCGGACAGCCAAATGGTTTTCTACTCGACTTAAACTCCTGTTCTCTGCGAGCACTCATCAGTAAATCGGTATAAGGGAGCACTTTAAAGCTGCAAAGGAAACTCTTGGTTTTCGGAAAGGTCAAAAAAACATTCGGTGCAAAGAGAATTGTCATGCTGGAGCGGATAGAAAATAGGCTGCCAGCCCCCCCAAAGTTGCGATCGACTACTACATGTGCGGTGTGGGCTAGATACCGAGAATTGAAGAGGGAAGCAAAATGTATTTGCGCACGAATAAAGACAGAAGCTCAGATGTGTGAGTATGAAGAGCTTGAGAGCTGGCCGGCGAAGGTAATGCTCCAAAATTCAGCGAAAAGGTGCGGTGATTTATAGAAAGTTTCACTGAAGTAAATCTTTATTCCTTCTTAGCCGGACCTTCATAAGCATAACAACCGGCATAATAACCGGGCACTGTCTTGTGCGAACTCATGGTAGAAAGATGAGCTGCTTCTCAAACGACTTCTGTCGCAGCTGTGGCGACATAGATGAGTAGGATTTGGAGGAAAACTACCTTTGTCACTGTCCAGCTCTCAGTGCGGTCCGTTATCGCTTTCTCAGAAATTTCTTATTCGATTGCCTTGCAGAGCTTGCATCGGTACGCGTCGTTAATCTCTTGAATTTCATAAAACCCACAAAATGGGTCAAACATTTGGAAAGGTTAAAGGAATCTCTTTATTAGGACCAACATAGGTAACACGAAGGGCCAATAGGCCTAAGTTTGCTTCATGAGGGTTCCGTGATCAAGAAGCCTGTTCAACTAACTACAGAAGGTTTCAAGACCGGGGCAAACTCTTGTAGGACACAGAGAGATCTAGTGAATGATGCCACGAGCATATACGGTGTGTTTGTTGAAGTTTGCCGGTTTTTTTCGATAAAGAAAACACTTAATTTTCAGATGAATCTCAAAATTTTTTTATTCAAAGTATTGACCATTGGTTTCTACACATTTCGCCCATCTCTCAGGCAAATTATGGATACCATTCCAAAAAAACTTTTTCTCTTTCGAGACAAACCATTCGACGAGCCATTTTTCGACTTCTTCAAAATTAGCGAAGCACTGCTCTGCAAGGGAGTGTCCCATTGATGCGAAAAGAAGATAGTCGGACGGCGCGAGGTCTGCAGAGTACGGCGGGTGCGATAATATTTCCCAATTAAGTGTTTTTAATGTGTCTTTCACCAGTTTAGCGGTATGAGACGGCGCGTTGTCATGTTTCAAGACAACTTTGCCATGTCTTGGGGCCCATTTCGACCGTTTTTCGATCAACGCATGATTCAAATTGATCATTTGTTGTCGGTAGCGATCCGTGTTCACCGTTTCACCAGGTTTTAGCAACTCAGAGTACACTACACCACACTGGTCCCCACTGCACTAACTTCTTTTAAGTATATGCTCAGCTAAAAGAGTGCTCATAAAAAAAAGAGACCCAACAGTCTGTACCATTTACCGTGGGATAAACCTTCCTAATATCGAATATAAGGTCCTATCGAGCGTATTGTTTTAAAGAATAAAGTTAACCGTCAAAAACCTGACTTTATCAAAGTGGCTGTAGATCTTGTAAATCAAACACTAAACAACCACCTTGGAAAAGACTCCTGAAAAGTTGTCGACACACCACCTTTTCGGTAATTTTAAAAGCTGTCTCTGCCCCGCAAAACTTATATGGCTGAATACCCTGAGCTTAAGCAGCTCCGTCAGGATCAGGAAGGACCTCTCCGAGCCGTTCGATACCAAAAGGAGGTTTCAGAGGAGGTGATTCTTTATCGTGTGACTTCTTTAATTTGTTGCTGTAGAAAATTTTTAAGAGCTGCAGAGCTGAATAGAGAAGGCGCTATCTTCCATAAGGGTGTACAGCTGCTGGCGTACGCCGACAATATTGACATAATTGACCTTAACAACCACGCAGTGAGTTCTGCTCTCTCCAGGGGCGAAATGAATGGGTCCGGTAGTGAATGAGGACAAGACGAAATATCTCCTGTCATCAAACAAACAGTCATCGCATTCGCGACTCGGCTCCCACGTCACTGTTGACAGTCATAACTTCGAGGTTATAGATAATTTCGTCTATCTAGGGACCAGCATTAACACCAACAACAATGTCAGCCTGGAAATCTAACGTAGAATCACTCTTGCCAACAGATGCTACTTTGGACTGAATAGGCAACTGAAAAAATAAGTCCTCTCTCGACGAAGGAAAACCACACCCAACAAGTCGTTCATCATTGACACTATCTGTTCAGTCGGCGTTAGAAGGGTTTTGCGTAGGATTTATGGCTCCCTGCGTGTTGGAAACGGCAAATAGTGCTGCCGGTGGAACGATAAGCTGTACGAGTTATGTATAAGATGATATTGAAATAATTCAGCGAATCAAGAGACAGTGGCTGGTCCGGATGGATAAAAATACTCAAATAAAAAAAATAAAAATTTTATAAATATAAATAAATTCCTTTGGATAATAAAGTGATTTAAGATAGTAATTTTTTATTTGGGTCAACATTCTTTGTGGAAAAAAAATTGAAATGTGTAAATCTTTTGGCTGAATCTCCCCACAGGTTAGCACGGTAACCAGTAGAGTAACTCAGAAAAGGGTTTGACAGCCAAATAATAATAAAACACGCATTAAAATGTACTCAATGGGATTAAAATCACCAACTGAAGGTAGAAAATTGAAAATAAAGTGTGTGAATTAAGTTAATATAAATAAATGAATATAGCACTAGGGTGTTGCTAGGAAATACAAATTTATAAAATTAGTGGTAATTTATTCAATTTAAATCCACATACTTAACCAGTAGAGTAAGGGACAGACACATGACCACATACACATACATACATATGAGTACTTATGGACGAACATGAAATGGATGTATGAAAGAACATAAATTGAAGCACACACACACACACATGCATACATACATATGCACCACAGCAAAGGACAGTGTATCAGGTGAAAGCCCAAAAATCACGCCTTAAACCACAGGCGAACGAAACACACAAAAACAAAAAATAGGAAAAAAGAAAAAAAAAAATCTACAAACGAATGTGAGCATGTAGTTGAGTTGAAATTTCAAGCCGCTTTAAATATAGCTTTATACTTTTCAATATGTATGTACGGATGTTTCTTTATGTTCTATGTGTTTGTCAGCGTTAAAGACCAACACAAACGCATATTTGTCTATAAACGGTGTAGATATAGAGCCTGCAAAACAAGCCAGCCAACACACCTGCTCAACTTACCACAAACTCAAACACAAACACACTCAACACACACACACACACACACCTCTACACGCTTACACGGAGAAAGACAGAGATGAGATAAGTCTAATTGGATGTGGGGAGTAAGTCGAAAAATGTGCAAAACACAAAAAGGGAAAATAGAGAAAAAAAAAAACAAAATCACCCAAAATCTTGATGGAGCTACTATACTATGTTTTTGTTTTTATTTTTGGTGAAATGAAAGCGTGTGTGAGTGAGCGAATGTGAGTGTGAGTACGAAACAAGAGAAATGCCTGCCGTGACCTGACAGCGTAAGAATTTTCGTGCAACAAAGATAAATTACCTGATGCCTAGATTTATCCGGTTAAAAGTTCAACGACGTAGTTTAGGACGTGAATGTCAGTATATTCAGCCATACAAACACATGCACAAAAAAAGTGGTTATTGTGCGATGAGTAAATTACAAAGCAGGCAAACAATAAGCGCACAATTTTGTTTGAGACGAGGCAGAAAATTGTGCTGTTGATGGCGGGTTGAGGTGGCCGGTGATTTGGCCGTGGATATAGAGTGGATTAAAAATGAGTGAAAAATTGGTTTAAAAAAAATTTAATATACATATAAATTGTTTAGGATTATATTTTGAAGTTTAGCTAGAGAGAAAATATAACTTGGAAGGCTGAAAGACTTTCTTTTTCGTCTTCTAGTTGCTTAAATAGATAGAAAGTGATTTAAATAGATAAAAAAAATATTATAATTTTTAAATAGTGATTTGAACTGATAAAAAGTGATTTAAACTTATAAGAAATTATTCAAAAAGTTATTGATGAAATTCATAAGTAAAGATTCGAATTGATGATAAGCGACTTAAATTCACAAATAAAATGATTTGAACTGCAGAAGAGTTATTTAAATTTATAAGAAGTGATTTAATTTCAATAAAACCAATTTAAATTCATAAAGAAAATTCAATTTAAATTCGTGGTTTGAATTAATCAAAAGTGATTTAAATTGTCAAAAGTGATTTAAAAATCATAAAAAGTGATATAAATTGAAAACATTGATTTAAAATCATAAAAAGTGTTTTAAATTCATAAAGTGATTTATATTGATAAAAGTTGATCTAAACTCATAAGAAGTGATTTTAATTGATCAAAAGTGATTGAAATTGACAAAGTGATATAAAATCGTAATAAGTTATTTAAATTCATAAGAAGTGATTTCAATTGCTCAAAAGTGATTGAAATTGACAAAAGCGATTAAAAATCATAAGAAGTGATGTAAATTCACAAAGTAATTTATATTGATAAAAAGTGAATTAGACTCATAAGAAGAATATTTATAAAAAAATTCATCAAATTCAGTAGTAATGATTTCAATTGGTAAATTGATGAAAAGCGATTTAAATTCATGAAAAGGAAGAGATATTAAAAAAGTGATTTATATTGATACAAAGTGATTTAAACTACTACGAAGTGATTTTAATTGATAAAAAATAATTTTCGTTCATCGGAAATGGTTTAAGGGGCAAAAGTAATTTTCGTTTATAGGAAATGGTTTAAGTGGGCAAAAGTCCTTTAAATTGATAAAAAGTCACTTAAATTTATTAGAAGTGATTTCAATTTTTACAAAGTGATTTGAATTCATGGATAGTGATTTATATTGATAACAAGTAGTTTATATTCACAGAAAATGTGACATTGAGGAATGATTTCAGTTGATAAAAACAGATTTCAATTCATAAAAAAGATTCGTGCTAATGAAAGGTAGTTTAAATTCATAAAAAGTGATTTAAATTGATAAAGAGTGATCTAAATTCTTAAGAGGTCAATCTTAAACTCTTTTTCAACGAAAATGTTGAGAAGTTTCGGAACTCTTACATTATACTTTTTGGAACTTCTGACTCAAGTTTGTGTTGCCTGAGAACTAGCGTACTTGAACTCGCAAGATTTTCATTTTGAAGCTACGGCGAAAAAAAGACAAATTATTCATCATATGCTTCTGCTGATAACTGAAGAAATACTTACAGTTTTATGGTACGCCACTTCTGGAAACATAAATATGTCCTAGAGCAAGTTATAGTTTCCTTCTAGGACTATACAGTGGATGAATCACAAATCGACGTTTTGAGTGGTCAAATAAAGTGGTTTTAGTCTCAGGTATATTCTATTGATTTCTTGAAAGACAACGGTCAAACAAGTGGATGGTTACCACTCAGAGTTGACTATTCTGTGTTGTTCTAGTGGTATGATAGCGACATTTCCAGTTTTTCCTAAAACCAGACAACTATTCGCTCGGAAGTGCGCGAATAACTTTTGTTGGATTCGCCTAATTTTTATGCAACTATCATATATAGTCAACTGCTGTTTACTTTCGGTCAACATATGATTAAATCCACGATTCCTCACCTGTTACTATGTCAGAGAGGTTAGATTAATGTTAGTTGCTGGTCTAAACGGGATTAGGTCGCCGAAAGGGTGACATTCCTTGGTCGGATAATATACATGTCAACTCCGGTGCGTAAAACCTGTTGTCGTGAAAGTCGTAATGACACCATTAGAAGGGAGTACTTGAGTACAAGAACTGTATTCAGCACCACCTACCGCTAGTCGGGCCGGCGTATTGACAGTCTTATAATGCCATATACCAAGAGTTCGTTAACATCTTCTTGAACTTTCTCCCAGTAAACAGCGTTTTCGGAATCAAACCACCACCAATCACAAGTGAAGAGCTGTTAGTTGCTGGTCTCTGGATATTGTAGTCGACTAAATTCCTACTTATCCTTACATAACGCTGACTTGCTCAGTGTATGTCTCGCATACAGGGAGACCACACACGACACTAAACCACTAAACACCACGTCCCTACTTATACCGTCATTATCTAACTAACCCCCTTTTTCCTCTGGTCCGAACAGCTCTTTTCTTGGACCTCTCGCTGTATGACCTCGATGATCATGCCTGCGAGCCTAGACTAACCGCTACAACAACAACCTCAACCACAACAACAATAAGAATAACAACAACAACAACAACAAAAAGAAAAACAACAACAACAAAAAGAACAACAACAACAACAACAACAACAACAACAACAACAACAAAAATATCAGCAATAACAATAACATCAATAATAACAGCAGCAACAGCAACAGCAGCAACAACAACAACAACAACAACAACAACAACAACAACAACAACAACAGCACATATCTTATTTTTTTTAACATATCTCTCGGCCAATCGCAAGCTTTTTTTTGTTTGAGCAATTGGCAAATTATGTGGGATCCACCGTGAACAACTTTTCTTACAGTCAGATATTCATGCTCCATTGAATGTACATATGGTGATCCCTCTAACGCCTACAGTTGTCTCCATCTCACGATGACGATTTGGCAATATCAGTTTGCCCACAGCACCAATAGTTTCCGGAACATCAACTGATTTGAAACAACCTTCACGAAATTCGTCTTGGAGGGTTCTACAGCCTTGATTGAATTCTCCATATCATCGGTAAATAGTCGTACTAAATGGAGCCTCGCATCCAAAAATAGAATTAAGTTCATCGATGCATCGTTGAAAGTTGTAAAAAATTAACACGCGAAAATGTTGCCGATTCAATTCCACTTTTGGTCCTGAAAACAGCAAAAATAGCGCACGTACGCCAAAACATTCGGAGTGTGCATAACATCAAATATGCCAGACTTTATGATATATGTAGTTGCCAGCTGGCAGATTGCAACAGTGGGGTTGCCAAATTCCGAAGTATAAAAGTCAACTCTCGTATTGCTTTTCATGATTAAATATTAATTTTCGTATCTAAACAAATTGGTTGTATGGGGTCTATATGTTAGAGTGGTCCCATCCGGCCGGACGGATTGACGGACAGATACACTAGGTGTAAAGTTTAATGGGTCTACTTCGTTTTTTTCTGGTACTCACATACTTCGGACCAAAGTTTAGATGTCTTTGAATTTATATGAAAGGTAGAAATATGGATGTCATGTTAAATGTCCTTAGGATAAATGGAGCTGGTCGGTGGTAGTAGAGTCAAAACTTTCAATAAATTTCTTCGTACAGAGTTACAAGTATTTTTTCTAGAGCATGTTTAGACTTTACGGCCGCAATAGCTGAAGAAATTATAGAAAAATAATTTGCGGTCACCTTTCGGCAGAGAATGCCAAGCCCTCCGAGTGAATTTCTAACATGAGCTCCTCATAAAAACCATCAGAAGTGGCTTTATTATGGACTGGGGGACCTACATTGGTTGGAAGAAATCAAGACGTATACCACATATTGGCGGACCAGCTAGGGAAAAAATCGCTTCAGGGGCTATAAATGAAAGAACTTAGAAACATTTCCCTCTCAAAAAGCCGACATCGGACAGATCTGCTGAGTAGCAAAAAAAAAAAGGTCAGCATAACCACGGTTTGGAAACAGAATTTTTTTTACTCATTTCAAACCATTTTTATAAAGAGTACATACCTACATACGATACTTTAGTTATACCATGAAATATTTACATCAATCACATTTGAAGTACTCACAAAGCTTACAACTCACTTGCCACTATCACTCATGATATGCTCGTACACTTAAGTCTACCCTCCGTTTTGTGCAAACACTTCGCTATATGAGGAAACAATTTAAACTGGCATTCCCTCATTTCACACGCATAAAATCACCAAAGACCAGCAACGAGACGAACAAAAAGGGACTAGACGAAAATGAGGGAAAAAATGCCTGAACTGTTGCTTAGGCCATCATTCATCTCCATCAACGGTACGCAAGGAATAAATAGAGGCGTTTGCTCTGTGTATGAGTGCAGTTCATGTACATATGTATGAGTGCATTTGTTAGAAGCTCGTGTGGAAAGTGTGAAAAGTTTACATTAATGGGGCACGATTTACTTGGCAACACAAAAACAAAAACACAAACAAAAAACTTAATACAAAATAAAGGAAAATTCTAATGATTTTTTTGTTTTTAGTTTGTCTGCTTTACTGTTATTTGCGTATGAGGGTTGCCTTTTATATTGCAGGATTTGGTAGCTCTCGTATTGCAACCTACCAACTGACAACTTTACCGCCAAGTTTGACATTCTTGGCCATGAAGCTCCCTGAAGGATCAGTGTTCACTGATGGTGTGGTGAATTCAATCGTTCGTTATCGTTATGAGACCAAGCGTGAGATTAAGACAACATTAGGCAACAGCATACATTCAGTTTTCACTGTAAAAAAATTTGTTCACGTTAGATACCACACAATTTGTCAATGGCTCATAGAAACTAACGTGGCGATGATCGATAGAAATTTAAAAAAAAACGATACATCATGTTTTTGTTGTAGTAGCGGCTAGTCTTACTTTACTTTGAGACAGACGAGACCAGTCTAAGACATCAAAGTCTTCCAACGGAAAGTCCAGAAAACGAGCTATTTCGGCGGGTTCGGACCAGAGACCATTTAGTTTAAAGGGACATACAAGGAGGTGGTTAGTATCGATCGGTATCTCATTGCGTGCAGGACATACGTTGGGTAGGAAGGGGTCAAGCCAAGATAGGTAGGAATTTAGTACACTACAACTATATCTCAATTGTGCAAGTATTACTCCGTACTACCGAGGCAGCTCGAGCTCTTCGTCTGAAATTGGTAGTGGAACGCCGTTCACTAGAAGAAAGTTCTGGAAGGTGTTAACGGACTCTCTTTGAATGGCATTTAAAGCCTATCAGTAAGCCGTCCTGTCCAGTGGGTCTTGTAGGTCGGGCTGAATCCAGTCCTTGTAGTCAAGTATTCCCTTCTCGAGGGGATCAATCGGCTTCAAGAAAGTGTCTCTACGACTCTCACGACAGCCGGTTCTACACTCCAGAGTTGACACGGACTTTATCCGGCCAAGTGACTCTACGACTCTCACGACAATCAGTTCTACGCATTGGAATTGACATGGACTTCATCCGGTCAAAAGTTGTCAGACCTAAACGGGGTTAGGACAACAGGTAATGTTAGTCTGACCTCTGTGATATCCTGACAGGTGATGAATCATAGATTTACGCGTACGAGCCCTTAGTAAACATCACTGTGTGGAACAAGGCTAAAGTAATCTTCATACCAAAAAGTGGAAGGTCTAGTCGTATTAATCCTAAAGATTTTAGGTCCATCAGCTTTAGATCTTTTCTATGAAACTTATTAGAGAGAATGCTTGATGTCCTTGCAAGTCAAAGGATTCCTACGAACTGCTTTCTGACGAACCAGCAAGCCTCATCTAATGGTAAATCTGTCTACATCGCTCTACACGAAATCGTGAGGAGGATTGAGAAGAGTGTACACTAGATGTTTTCTTCGATATCTAGTGAATCGGACTGGAAGCGCACTTAGTGAAACTGGTGAAATCTCTCTTAGGAAACAGAAGAATTTTCGCTGAATTAGAAGGCGCATCCGTAACCAAGTATGCCAAAAGATGCTACCTTCAGTGGGAAGTTCTCTCCCCACTCCTTTGGTGCCTCTCAGTTAACATCATACTTCAAAACTAATACGAAACACGAGCTGCCTCTACTCTAAAGTGATTTTCACATAGTAAGCACTTGGTAAATACATAGATTGAGGTCTAGTTGTAAGACTCTCAAAGACCGAAATTTTACTCTTCAAGAGAAGGTTTAAACCACCTGGTTTTAAGCCGACCTCACTGAAAGGCATTGGGATCGTTCTTTTAAACATCTAGGTATATTCACCTGGAATCGAAACATGTTTGAAAGGAGTAAGAAAGCTATTGCCGGGCAATAGATAAAATATGGGAACTAAGATCGTACGTGTATATAGTTTCTTGGTTCTACAAAGTGGTAATAAGAGCCATATTATGGGTGGTACGGTATCGCCGTTTGGTGGACAAAGTTCAGCGAACAGCCTTCATGCTCATTACAAGAGCACTGCCCCTAACCCCTATGAAAGTACTTGAAATTTGCCTTAATTTTCTCCCGATAGACTGGTATGGGAAATAGCAGGCGAGCTGCAACCTTGTAAGGCTAAATGCAACTCAGCCTTGGAGAAACCACACAGGGCACACATCCGAATACTGAATTCTACACTACAGCAAAAATCCAAGGGAGGAATGGATGGGGAAACCGTCACAGTTCTGGATCAAAGATCTGTATTTATCTTCACTGTCGGTTCAAAGCTCGATGGCAGGGTGGGCTGCGAAGTTCCCCCGGCACCACTTGCAATCGTTACGAGCACGAGACTTCCCAACCACTGTAGCGTCTTTCAAACTGAACTAACTGCAATAATGGAAACTGATTCATAGTTACTTAACTGTAATACAGTGGCGACTGTAATACCGGTGTGGTCAGCATTGCGTAATGCCCTTCGAAAGGCCAAGTTCGAGTCCTGGTTCGACCAACATCCAAAAGTTGTAGCTTTTTAACTGCTGAAGCTAGCTTCTCCTCCAATTTGTGATATACGCCTTGATGGTTTTCCAACAAATGGAGGGACCTAGAGTTTATTCTGTGGTGTCTTCTAACGGCTGATGGATTTTTGGGAGGAGCTTTTATTTTATGTCAGAAATACACTCGGGGGACTTGACATTCCCTGTCGAGGGGCGAATGCAATTAGAAAGACTAATTTTCTATAATTCGAATATTGGTCGAACCAGGACTCGAAGCCTAAAAGGTATCTCAGCATATCACAATATCTATGATAGCCAAGCTGCCATTAAATCTATTCATTGTAATCACACCACCTCAAAGGTGGCATTAAGATGTGTGGTTTTGGGTCCCCGGACATAGCGACATTCCAGGAAATTGCGAGGCTAACAAGAAAAGGTGTAATCCTAATCATGGGAAACTCGGCACGGGATTGACCAGCAAGGCCACTAGTAGATGGTAGATTGGAACTACTTTCAACGTACCTTGACAGATCCGATTCGATCCTGAAGAGGCGGCTGATGCCTTCAGACCTCATTTAAAGAGTCGCAAAAGTGCTTCAAGGATATTTTGAAAAATAAGAATAATGTGATGATGATTAATATTTGCTTCTGTTCTTGTTCTCTAATCCCGAAACATAAAATGCTACCCTCGTGTGTATGTATGTACCCGTGTTTGATGGGTACATTTTACGTTTCGGGCATTTTTGTTGTTGCAACGCACGCTGTTAATCACTTCAACACTAATTACTACTCATTAAGTTGTCTTAACCCCAAAATGCTATGTTTTGAGTAAGCTCATCCACACTCCGTAACTCTCTACCTCTCTTTCTCTCTCTACACCGTCTCTGTTGTTTGACAAACTGCTAACGCTTAAATGTATGCTATGTACAATAGTATTATCATCAGTGTCCCTGCAAATATTTAACTAGAAAAATATGTTTGTAAAGTACATAATGACGTCTGTTGTGTTATTCACCCTCATTTTTCAATTTTAATTTCCAATTTAACAAACTAGTAACGGTAGAATACATAGTTTTTAATGCTTAAATATGTACGAGAGGGAGAGAGAGAGAGAAAGTTATTATGTTTATTTTTTACAGCATACTTTCAGGCAAATTCTATGGTTTGCCAGTTAGCTTTCAGAAACCAAATATTTAGAGATTTCTCTCGCAAAATCGCAAACGAAGAAAAATCTCCATTGAAAATTAGTAAAAATTCTGACGCTAAAGTGTTCTACAGCTTAATAATTGTCCACTAATCTTATTTAAACAATATTAAATAATGCAAATCGATGGACCGAATCATGCTAGCCACATTGGTCACTATGAGTGGAAACAATTTATTTGGAGCTACTTAACTTCAGACTGAAAGCTTTCATAGAGACCGAACTTAAAAACTGGAGTAAAGAAGATTGCAATAGCACTTTCTACCTGTAAAAGGATTTTGACACCCAAATGGGGTTTGACGTCTCGTGTATTATGACATATTGGTGGCTAATAAAGCCTACATGACGAAACGTCCCCAATCCCATTGAGGTTGATCAACTTCGTCCGAAACATAATTGTTTGTAATACCAGATTACAGTATAAGAAAATTCATCAAGTTACTAGGCTGACTTTGGAACATACTCAAGACGGCGAACTAATCTATGTGTCTATCTATATATCAATATAAATATATAAAATGATCTATCCTGAAGGACTGACGGAGCAATCCACAGCCTAACCCACTGATCGTAGAGACCTGAAACTTGGAGGATGTATTATACGTATGACATATGTACCGGATAAGAATGTTTTTTCCGGGAAATGGACCTGCAACATGGGGACGATCTATTCAAAAAAATTTAATTCACTTTTAAATCGGTTGATTTACACGAAATGCGGTTCGTAGCTAGCTTTTAACTAAGCTGATAGACATGTGGAGCACACTTTCTTCCGGGCAGTGAACCTGAGACTGATCTATTCAAAATATATTTGATACAGAGGTAGCTTCCGATATAAATTACTACCCAGTTTTCCGTCGAAAGCGGGGCATGGAACCAATCTTTTTGGCTAAATTGATATTGGGTACAAATTTCTTCCTAGAAATGAGACCGTAGATGGATTATTATAAATTAAATATCTCAAGAAACTAACTTAAAATTTTATTAAAGAGATTTTCAAACTCCACACGGGTGAACTCTAGTATAGTAAAGATACAATATATTGTAGCAGCAAACACTTCCTATCTTTATTATTTTATCTCGAGACTACTCAGGGCAGGGTAGCCATCTTTTTACAACTTCTCCAGACTTTTCTGAAAGTAGAATCTAAACAATCTGCTTGATGACTTACTAGACTCACGCTTCAAGAGTACTAAAACTTCAAAGGCAGAAGACTTGAACCAGACTTGTGATAAAGCGAGACTAGATCACTTCTAGATGGGACCAGTTCTTTAAATAGCAGTTTATTGTAGACCCCATCATAATAGGGCGTTTTTTATTTGAAACTATTAACTATTCCAACCTCCTTCCCTTCAATGCCTCTGTTCTTTACACACACTGAAGAGGTAGGCAATAGCCAAACCAATTTTAGCGTTGGACTTGTGCGAGTTTAAAAAATTTATTGCTGTCCGACTATCGCTAAAAAAATGTGTCTATCTGAGAGTAAGGTTCTAATATATGATATATAGGACTAGTAAACATTAAACCATTATTTTTGCAATAGATGACTTTACAGATCTGTTTGTATCTCATGTTCTATAAATGCCAGTGGATTACGCTAGATGGCATAAGAAGGACGATATTTTTTCCCAAAGTTACCACTTCTTTTTATAGATGTCTTACACGGGTGTTTAACTGTTGATTAAACGAATAAATTGTGTAATATTAAAAGTCATAGCACTCTGGGTGAGCTAAACCTAAAAATTGTCAGAAAATTAAGAAATCCATAAAATATTTTCGCATTTAAAATTTGAAAGTGAAAGTGTAAATTAAATTTAGTGAAAAGTTACCAATCTTATAAAAACAGTTAAATATGAACTGTCGAAATGTCTAAAAAAAGTGAAATAAGTTACGATGAAAGAGTTAGAATTCAAGAGTGAAGAAGGTAAGTCTCAGGTTGAGATTGCCAATTTGGTGGGATGTTCGTGGTGCGCGGTCCAATGTGCTATCAGGCGATTTGTGGAGATGAAATCCCACAATAACAAATCAAAAAGTAAAAGAAAGCGTCTAACCAGTAAACGAGAAGACCGAATACTTATACGCGAGTCTCTCAAGGATCGCAAAAAATCTTCTTCTGCCCTTGTCGCTGCCTTTTCGGATAAATTTAGTGAACCAGTTAGTGCACGAACAGCTAGAAGAAGACTTCTGAAAGCAGGTTTAAAAGGATGTAAAGCCAGAAAGAAGCCGTGGCTCTCAGAAAAGAATAGGAAAAATCGTTTGGAATGGGCTCGCCGATACCAACATTTCACGGAAGAAGATTGGTCGAATGTTCTGTGGTCTGATGAATCAAACTTCGAGGTAAGCTTAGTTAAGATCGTCTTAAAGTATTACAGCCATACCTTCTTACCCGAGAGCAATTTTGAAGACGATAATACAAATCTTATGAAAACATTATTTTTTTATTTACTACAGATATTTGGAACACCTGGCGTGAAGTTCGTGAGGCGACGTGTTGGGGAAGAATATCATCCAGATTGCGTGATACCCACTGTTAAGCATGGAGGAGGCAGCATTATGATCGGAGGCTGCATGGTTGCTGATGGTGTCGGCGAAATGTTGGTTTGCGAGGGTCGCATGGATAGTCAAAAGTACATAAATGTATTAGGAGCTGTTCTGGGGTTCAATTTCAGCAAGACAATGCTCCTTGTTACAAATAAGCGACTACGATGCGTTGGTTTAGAGATAACAACATTGTTTGTTATCCAAGCGGGGATTACTGCAATCAAAGAAAGCTTTTATTAAGTAGCGGAAGCATGTGCCTCATAGGTAGATAAACACGTGTTAGATATAGCTGGTTCTCGGTGGAAACAATCTCTGACTTGTTCAACAAGCGTTAGTTTAACGTGGCGAGAATGGAATATGCGCCCCACATGCCGATTGTTAAAATTTAAAGGAAATGACATAAGAACTTTAATACGGGTCTGTAGTCTGCAGACCAGGGCTGTGGCCCGTTAGCACTCCTATTAAAATTCGTATGTCCATCCATTCAACGATTACTATAGAAGCTGTAGAAGGAATTTCATTTTCGAAAAAAAAAAAAAAATTTTTTTTTTAATATTTAAAATTATTTTCTTCTTTTTTTTCCACCGATTTAAACACTTTGATTTTGGAGCAAAGTTCAAGTACAATTCAAGCTTTAATATGAACACAAAACGATGCTTTATAAAAACTTTTCAAATCTTATTATGAGCTCTGTTGTTGTATTTGTCTTTATTGTTTTGCGGCTGAGTGTGTTATATAGTGAGCACTCGAAAGTTCAACAGGAAGTGCACTGAAAGCGTTTAGCTTTACACAATCGGCTTCGTAATGGTATAAAGAATACAAATACACGCTTACACATATATACATATGCATGCATGTTTTTGTGTCTCACTGTGTGTATGTGTTCGCAACAAAATAAATGCTCCGTGACTGACTCTTTTGTTGGTGTATTTTTTTTTTTATTTTTTGAGTTTTATACACAACTCACTCTGCGATGCTTGACAAGCAAGAGCACAAAAGACGAAGCTGCATTGAGAAGAACACACAGGCGACAACAACATTAACAACCAACGACATTAACAGCAGTAGCTAGCAACACCACCAAAAGCAGCAGTAAACAATGAAAATTATTGAACTCAGGCAAACAAGTGAGGAGACGAATACATACACACACACACACACACGCACACACAATAACACAATCAACTCTTTTGCATACCCTGTAGGTAGAAGTTGGACTAGTAAGCAAAAATTCTAGTTAAATACCAGTTGGTTATTTACCAGGTGTGTTAGTTGAAAATTGCCGGTTTCTGCGATAAAGAAAACACTTAATTTTCAGAGGAATCTCAAAATTTTTTTATTCAAACTATTGACCATTGGTTTCTACACATTTCGCCCATCTCTCAGGCAAATTATGGATACCATTCCAAACAAACGTTTTCTCTTTCGAGCTAAACCATTCGACGAGCCATTTGTCGACTTCTTCAAAATTATCGAAGCACTGCTCTGCAAGGGAGTGTCCCATCGATGCGAAAAGGTGATAGTCGGATGGGGCGAGGTCTGGAGAGTACGGCGGGTGCGATAATATTTCCCAATTAAGTGTTTTTAATGTGTCTTTCACCAGTTTAGCGATAGGAGACGGCGCGTTGTCATGTTGCAAGATAACTTTGGCATGTCTTCGGATCCATTCCGACCGTTTTTCGATCAACGCATGATTCAAATTGATCATTTGTTGTCGGTAGCGATCCGTGTTCCCGGTATCACCAGGTTTTAACAACTCGTAGTACACCACACCACACTGGTCCCACCAACCACAGAGCATTGTCTTACCGCCAAAGCGATTTGGCCATCTTTGGGAGAACGGACCGAATTAATTTGTACCTCAAGGAGTTAGGTTAGGTTGTAGTGGCTACCGATCTATCGTATCGATTGCACTAAGGCCCATTGTGATGCCACAATAACTTGACCATTAGGCTTCGTTATCCAGACATTTCGATACTCTAATAAACCGCATTAGATACATGACTCTGATGTTTGCTATCTCCGATGGACCATCCATTAGTAGGGTCCTGAAATTCCGAAACCTAGCACTACCCAAATCAGGACAGTTGCATAAGAGATGAGTGATTGTCTCCTCCTCCCCATCATCCCTGAAGTTTCTGTAGTATCTTCTACAGGGAGCCCCTAGTCACTCCGCATTTCATCCACTCAGACAGTGGCCTGCCAGAACTCTTAAAATTTAATATTAATATCCTCCTTTTAAGGAGTAAAAATCTCGTGATCTCTTCTCACCCCAAATGGCTAACAGCTAGTATTTTTCCCTACAGGGCAACCATATGTGTACATACATACACGTATGTACGTCACGCATATGTATGGATGTGTGCTTTGTCGCTCGAAAGTCATGCAGCTAAAATAGACGAATGGCTGACATAGAGTAACGTGATGAAAGCTGGCAAGTCAAGTCAACGAGCACACAACACATACATACATATATACATATATATGCGTGTATCCTCGTATGGGTGTAATGTCCTAGAAGTCGCTGGTAGTGAAAATCTCGAAGCGTCAAAAAGTTTAACAAGATTTGGAGAATTCAACTTTGACGTTGGAGCTACAGAGCGAAGGGAGGGGGCGTGCGAAGGAGCTCTAGTACATATGTACATAGTACGGATATTTAGCTTGGCGTAGAGACAAAAGCGTAACTCGCAAGAAAGTTAGCCAATTCAAAATAACAATAAAATGTCATGTGTATATATGTATGTGTGCGGAAGCTAACGGCAACGTTGTTAACAATAAGGACAATGGAAAAAGGAGAAAATAAAAATAAAAAAAAAAATATATATATAAATAAGGATCACTGGAAAATAGCAACTTTGATTTAAATATGTGTGTTTATATGTATGTAAATAGAAGCATGTGGCATTGTGAACTTCTTCTTTCTTCCCGGAGTATTTGTTTTTGTTTTCACATACGAATTTGAGCTAGTCACAGGTCGTGAGATTTGCCATGGTAATGTATGCACATATATGAGGGGCTTAACAAAAGTTCGGTCAGTTGGTGACTTTTAATTTGTTTTTGTTAAATCTAAAAATACCAAATTCTTTGAAATTACTTTATTAGTTTTTCTTTCAAATTTTAGAACGAGCGACTAAAATGGAGACGAGAAAAAGCAAAATAGCTGAAATAGCTCAGGCGGTTGCTAACGAATTGGGTTTGAATGCCTTCGCCGTATCGTGAATAGTAATCATCTGGGATATATGAAGAAATCTGCTCGATGGGTACCACGAATTTTCAATGAGGCCATAAAGAAGCATTTTGCTCAATTTTTCCTAAACAAATTCGAAAACGGTCAGTCTGGCAATTTTAGTAAAGTCGTTACTGGTGACGAACCCTGGTTCTATAAGTACGATCTATAAACCCAATAGCTCCATGGTATGGAGCCCAGCAGGAGCAAACCCACACGTAAAATCTAATCAACAAAAATCAGCAGCAAAAGTAATGATGTCAGTTTACTTCCCTCGATCTAAAGTGGTAGCTGCAATTCCAATGGAAAAGTGTGAGGCACTAACTGGGAAATGGCACACCGAAGAGTGCTTATCAAAAATTTTTCAAGATTTTTTTGGAAAACAGGAAGAAAGAGGATTTGTGACGCTACTTTTTACATCATAACAACGCGTCATCCCACACTGCAGAAATAACTAATAATTTTATTGCGATCTCTGGCATCGAAGAAATACGTCCAGCATCATATACCCAGGATATAGCACCTTGTGAGTTTTGGTTATTTCTAAAAATTAAAAAAAGATTTAAAAGGAAAGGCCTTTAAAAGCAACGAGGAGATGACTAATGTGGTTAATGCTGAGCTCAATAAGTTTAAAAAGCAAGATTTTGAAGACTGTTTTCAGAAGTGGATCTATAGGCTTAAGATTATGTGTAGAACATAAAAAGGTCAAAGATGACGAATAAATATAAAAATAATTTTTTTGTTTTTTTCTGGTCAACTTACGGAACTTTTGTTAATCCTTCCGTGTTTATGCTTACGAAGAATGTAGAAGCACTCAGTGCAGCACAAGTGCGCATATAACTGACGCTCTCCGTACTTCGAAAGAATATAGTTTCAAGGACGTTGTTTAGAATCATAAGACTATAAGGGCAGATTATTAAATTTTTCCGAATACATAGAGAAGCTCGACAAGTTGTAGACAAAAACTAAGTGAGTTCTTGATCTGTTCAGGTGAAGTTCGAAGATGAATTCGATCGAGCATGTTTGTTTGAATTTGATCTTGAATGCACTAAATTTACTATTTTAAATGTCACCAAGGAGTCTGGAGTGAAAAGTTCTTTGTTCTAACCTTAGATTAATTCTTTAAAGGAGCAAAAATATGTATACTCGTATGTAGCAACTGATAGAAAGATTACAAAATGAGTGTATCATCTGTCAGTCTATGGCAAGCCATCTAAAACGTGATTATTCTCCATGGTCCGAGCCCTCACAGCCATGGGAGAGGACACATCTCGATTTTGCTGGATGTGGTTAATTGTTGTCGACGCATACTCGAAATTTCCGTACACGGTAGAACTTTCGGCAGCCATCACATTGAAAATTGTTGCCGCACTTCAAGGAATTATATCGATTGAAGGTTTCCCATCTACTATTGTTACAGACAATGGGACAAAATTAACTTCACGAGAATTCAAGTTATTTTGCGAGAAAAATAGCACAGAACACATGACCACAGCACCTTTTCATCCAGCTTCGAACAGCCTCGCTGAAAGGTATGTGAGAACATTCAAGGAAGCCATAAACAAAATTAATCATTAGGGAAGAAAATAAAGCAGAGCGAGCCATGTACAAGTACCTTTCAACATATCGCAGCACACCTAATCCAATCACGGGGAAATCTCCAGCCGAATTACTACATGGTCGTCAACCTCGAACAATATTCTCCGATGGGTAATAGGAAAAATTGAAAAAATCATCGGCAACAAAATGTAAATCATCAAAACCATCGACGGCAAATATTCGTATAGAAGACACCGAAATCAAATTCGCGCTGACAAGTCTAGTAAGTCTAACTCTTTGGATGACGCCATTGACTTGGATTTGTCTAATCCGATTGCTGAAGAACCGCCGAGCACAACTTCGAATTCGGTACCAACGCAGCATTCATCAAAAAGCGAAGAAGTCCTTCTTAGACGAACAGAGAAATTGAATTGAAGTGAATACCCTTAAATCGTGATTCTTAATATATTTACGGGGTCCTCAACAACCAAATGGTAGTAGGCACTGGTATTTGGCTATTTGATCACTACACGACGACTACTTTATTTTGAATTAAATTGAAATTCCATCTGACTTTACAAAGGACCAATATGGGTGTTGTGACGAGCCCAGGGTTATGATAACAACAACATATTGCATATAGGTAAGTATATCCCACAGTAGCAAGTATTGTAGTAGTAAATGATAAAACTAGTAGAAAACTAACTGCTCGCGGACAGGCAATACATATAAAAAGTCAGCCACAGTCCAATAAGAAATGAGTTGAGAGTCGATAGTCCATTGCTGTAGCGAGTGGTAGCTTCTGCCTTTCTACCAATGTTATATATAAGGAGAAGGTGTGAAACTACGCTCTCTCTCTCCTACTTTAAAATCAGATTAGGTATTGAGATACAACTTTCTCTCTGAGAAGGTCTGAGCGAGGTGCTACTCCCCTCCTTTTCAAAAACGTCAGATATTTAAGTAAGGTAGGATCGGAATGAGATACTGTTCCCCGCCTTTACGAATATAGTAGTACGTAATTATTTAATGACTCTTGAAAAGTAGCTGCGAAGAGTAGGCCCCTCCAACTTTAAGACCCGTACACGGAAGGGCGTGTGCATTGAAATCATTTATTTAATTTATTACATTTGTTGAAGAACCGCGGCATCCGGCGAGTGAACATCAGATAAAACCCATGGTTCGTCATATAAATATTATGTAAGGCAAAGCAACCAGCCAGTATAACCTAAAGTAAGCTATCATTCAAAAAAAGGCCCCCATAAGGCAGTGTTGTCTTTGAACGCTATTTGTCATTTAGTTTGCTTAAAATGCACAATATTGTCAGCCACCGAACCGCTGGAAATGTTACACACTCTGTCGAAGTAAAATGCTCTATCATAGGTATGGCTGCCAGCGAACGTCGACATTGAAGCAAGTGGCTAGCTACCCTCGAATGGGGACTTCAAGTTTATGTATATGTGTTTAGAATGTTCACTCTACAGCTAGCTGATGTACTCGTTCAAATAACGTCTTCTAAGAGAAACGATGAATAGGAGAAGGACTGAAGAAAGTAGTTTCTTGTGAGGTATAACATATTACAGTTCCTTTGCAAGGCTGCTCAAATTTGATACTGTGTCTGTGGTGGTAGGGAGTAAAATCGCTCGCCTCGTCAATTAACGTTTTGCCACAATTCACTTTAAAGATATAATTTTGAACATATTTTCTGTACTGTATCAGTCCAGTCTTACATACTGAAATGACTACAATCAAACTCAGTTTTTTCAGTGCTTAGTGCTAGTTGCAAATTGTTCTGCCTGTAATCCACGCCGACTCACACAGTAATTTAATGGTATACTCTACTTTAAAAATGCTGCAGAAACTTAAGAATCCAGGGAGCTTGCATGGAGATTTCCGTGGTTAGGGGAACGTGAATATTAAATGCAATTTATTTTTTGCTGTTGATGATTTTCATCATTCAAAATCGCTTAAAAATATTACCATTACCCCTTCGAAAGTTTTTATAGGATTTTGATTGCATTTTTGCCAGTTTAGACTCGAATATGCATCTTAAACGCAATGAATATGATCCGTTTTTTAAGCAAATCACAACTGAAGATTAAAATTAGATTATTCACAATAACATCAATCGAAAACAATTATGATGAAGCGCCACAAACCACTTCAAAGGTTGATATTTACCGAAAGAAGATTACGCTGTCAGTTTGGTGGGATTGGAAGAGTGTTGTATATTTTGAGCTGCTTCCAAGGAACCAAATGATTAATTCGGGTGTCTACTGTGAACAACTGGACAAATTGAATACAGCCATCAACGAGAAGCGACCAGAATTGGTCAATCGGAATGGTGTCACATTCCATCAGGGCAATGCTAGACCGCACACTTATTTGGTCACTCGCCAAGAACTGAGAGAGCTTGACTGGGAACAGTTGATGCATCCAGCATATAGCCCTGATCTTCACCTTCGGACTACCATTTGTTTCGAGCTTTGCAGAACTCGTTAAATGGTAAAACTTTCGAAAATGACGAGGCTATAGAATCGTACTTGGTTCAGGTTTTTGCAGATAAAGGCCAGAAGTTCTATGAGCGTGGAGTAATGATGTTGTCGGAAAGATGGCGAAAGAAATATCCAACAAAATAGAAATTACATAATTGATTAAAGTTCATTATAAAATTAAAAAAAAATGTATTTACTTTCTTTTAAAATATCACCGGTTTCTTTTGGGGCAGCCAATAGTTTGGCGATTTTGAAACACTTGGCTCATTCCCAAAGTCTATTCGCCTGATGAAAAAGTGTTACTTCTTGGTTTTACTTCACTTCTCTGAATTGAACGATTATGTTCATTAGTACGTCCTGTTCTAAAAGGACAAGCTCTTTAGCCAGTTCATCAGCTTCCCATTAGCTTCAATGCCCGTGGGAGCTGGCACCCAATAAATTAAAATTCTTTCATTTTCGGACAGTACTTGAAAGTCCTCTTTACATAGTCAATAGAATTATTGACCTCGAGAGTTCAAACAAGGGATGATAACACGCCACCCTGTGGTGTTCCTCTATGAATATCCCGCATCGCTACGTCTAATCACCATTGCACTTAGATCTTCCTGCAACTTTGCAAGACATATATCTAACCTCTGAGGACAGAGTTGACTCCTGTAGAGCTCAACCCATCCATTATGGAATGTATTAAAAACTTGTTAAACGTTCCGGATTTTTCGAGGAAGATTGCCAAAGTATATTCCGTATATTCGAGAGCCAATTCTACCCTTCACACGAAAGAAATTTGTATCAATTTCCATACATTTTTTCACACCACAAAACTATGCTCTAATCAACCCTGATTTTATTTAAAAAAAGCCTCGCCTGTTAGACAAAAATGTCATACACTAATTAACACTCGCACTGGGAATTGCGCCTTAAACACTTTATTATTATTTATGCATTAATTTAGAGCAAACTTTTTCTTCTTCTTTTTTTTACGCTTTTCCTCACCATATTGGCGCTTACTTCATTATGACCTACGCCAGATGTAATTGAGTTTTATATTCATTACATGACATGATGCTACCCCAACATTCGTGATGGCGTCCACCAGATTGAAACAATAGAGACGACCGACCTCTTGGCGATGCCAAATACTAAAAACCCAATGCAGACACAATGTAATGACTTTGATAATTACAACAAATAAAAAAATAAAGAAAGTCAAATAATGATGAGAACAATAGAGAGCGCAACAACAACAAAATACATACAATAAAAAGTAAGAGGAAGGAAAGTAATAAAGACAAGCCAAGCATGATGTTGCAGTGTCTGAGAAATTATTGTTGGTGGTCATCAGTTGTGTGGTATTGAGCGCAGTTTAGGGCAAAAGAGTAAAAGAGTAACAGTGTGAAAGAGTAAAAGAGCGGGGAGGGAGAAGGGAATATTTGGAAAACAGCAAGGACAATGGCAAAAGGCAACAAATGAACACATGCACGAGCCTCGTATGTACATCAAACGAGCAATGCATGTGTGAGTGAGTGAGTGAATAAGTGAGTGAGTAGAGTAAGGGTGTTGATGAAAGTGTTAAAATATATACAGGGCTCTCACCAATTGACAGTGGTGTCACGATGAAAACCACAACACCATTATGTTTATGATGTTGCTGAAGATGATAATGTTGATGATGATATGGACATTGAAAGCATTGAAATAGATGAAAATGGAGTAGTAGTATACATTGTGTCTACACTGATGACATTTTCGTCTATGACATAAACCAAAAGGAATACAGAGAAACCGTAGCGAAAGAGTGGTAACTGTCAAAAACGGCATAGCTGCTAAAATGTTTGGAAAAATTGCTTGTGGTAAATGACAGGTGTCAAAGAGTGATGATGTTAATGGCTTGTGGTAGCATTGTGTCAATCAATGCTTTCAATATACATATGTATGTATATATATATATATATATATAGAAATTACTGTCGTGGCGTAATTTATTTAATTCGATTTGTTGCAAGAGGTTTTGAGGAAAAGTTTAATATTAAATTGAACAAAAAGAAAATATAAAAAATTATGAAGTACGAGGTGCTTACACAAATTTCGGTCAGTTGGTGACTTTCAACTTGTTTTTGTGAAATCTAAAAATACCAAATTCTTTGCAATTACTTTATTAGTCTTCCTTTCAAATTATAGAACGCATGGTTAAAATGGAGACGAGAAGGCGCAAGATAGCTCAGGCGAAACTCCACCACCAAAGCAAACTGCAACTGGCCATATGATTCTCTTCGGGTTGCGGCGTAATTTACAGCCCATACAAATATACAGTGAATGCCAAATTGCATGTGGAACAATTGCACCGTCTTTAAAGACTATTTCTAAGTGGAATCTTCGTATCATTCCAGATCGGACATTTTTCCGTAGAGAACGAGCCCCGAGAAGGTCGAACAAAATCTTCCACTGAAGACGTCACTGTAAACCTACGATTGACACAAGAAATTATTGCTAATGAATAGGGCTTGAATGTCATGACTGTATTGGGAATATTAAGTAATCATCAGGGTTATACGAAGAAATCTGCTCGATGGGAACCACGAATTTTAAATGAGGCCCAAAAAGAGGTTCGAGTGCATTTTGCTCAATTTTTCCTTAACAAAAGAATTCACCACCCATGTCAAACTATGTCAAACAGATGTTATCTAAACTGACTTCAGCAAAGCATTTGCTAAGGTCTCTTATCCTTTACTTCACTTTAAACTCGATCATTTCGGGTTTCCACCTTTCCTTCTCAAGTGGATTTCATCGTTCTTGATTGGTAGAAAACAAAAAGTAATTTTTAAAAATTGTACATCACGTGAAATAGCAGTAACATTTGGTGTTCCTCAAGGCAGTCACCTTGGTCCCTTACTTTTCTTATATTCTCCAGAAAATCTTTCCAATCCTTTGCCTATATGATATTGTACATTTTTCACAGTGTTGAACAGGTTACTGACTTCATTGATTTAGGTGTCGCAATGGACCCTAGATTTTTAGAAATCATATAAATGCTTGTGTTAATAAGGCAAAAGGAGTTTTAGTTTTCATTAAACGTTGGGTTAAGGAGTTCTCGGATCCATACATTACCAAGTTACTCTTTACCTCACTTGTTAGGCCCATTTTGGAATATGGCTCAGTTGTATGAAGTCCGCACTATCAATTGTATAGTGATAAATTGGAATCTGTACAAAAGCAATTCCTATTATTGGTGTTAAGAAATTTAAACTGGGATGCAAACAAGAATCTGCCTTCTTACAAAAGTCAATTACGGCTCATTAATCTGCCTACGCTCCACAGTCGTAGAAAGATGCTTGGAGTTTTATTTTTAATTAAATTGATAAGGGGTGCTATCAATAATAGCCCCTACTTACTTAGCGAGCTTAACTTCACCATCCCTTTAAGATCTCCTAGACACTTTTGGCCCCGTTCATTGGACTCATGCAGAAAAACCTTTGAAATGCACGACCCTTTTTGATCTTTGTGTAACGATTTTAATACACATTTCCCCAACATTGATTCCCCTGACTCACTTTTCTGTATCAAAATCTACTTACTGCGGAATGAAAATATTTCAAGCTCATTGTGCTGGCTACATTTGGAATGGAAAGTGTTTGACAAAGTGATTGCGATTGTTACTGATTATGGTAGATGCATGATAAGAGCATGTGAGATTTTGCAAAACAGAAATGTTCCATGTTTTGTTAACATAATAAACTTGATAATTTAAGATTCTCTGGCTCAGGACAAAACTAAAATATAATACTAAAGACAAAGTGTAACCGTAAGCCCAAATGCAAAAAAGCACAATATTCTGATAGCCCTTACAGCGTGTAACGGGAATGCTCTACAAGGTGGAATAGCGCTTTTTATGGTATATGATAGATCGCATTCTTTTGACAAAAGTTGCCATTTCAAATGTTCTGTTCAATACACAAAAATCTCTATAGCCTTCTTCCGCTGACGATATCTCAGTTCTAGTAGACTTAAAGCTTGTCTTTTAACCCTTCGAATATGCAACAATTCACCCTTCTTCATCACTCCAGTGTCACAGTGTCTTCAATTATACCCATAGTTTGTGGTCTCTTCCATAATTTGGAAGACCTTTTGGGGTAATTTAAAGACTGACAAAGGCCAAGAAGCCGGAGTGAAGAAATGACTGTTGTCATATAGAAATCGTATGGTCCACTAGGGTTTAAACATTGCTAGATCTGTGCTTTAAGAAGCATGTTTTTTGTCGCCTTTCGACATATTTCGACAGGCTGAGAAAATTTTTGAAAATCAGCTTACATCATTCGGTAATTCTTCGTCAGAAACTACTGTTCATTCGCAAGCCTGACAACATCAATATCAAATGAATAGCAGTCCCTTTTAAAATTTTTAAAATTAAATAAAGCACGTAAGGTTAGGAGCAGTGAAGCAGATTCTATTGTAACCCTTCGGCATTACTTCAACTCCGACCATTTCATGTGGAATGTGACTAATTCACATTTATGATTTGGAACCATGTCTCCAGTTGTCAGTTCTTTATACTGCGAGTCCTTTGAGGATCTTTGATTTTCGTGTCAGAAATACACTCAGAGGGCTTGACATTCTCCGCAGAGGGGCGACCGAACAGTACTCGAACCCTGTAATTACTCTAAAAATGAATAATAAAAGATTATTCGTGCTATTTTCTATACAGCTAAAAATCTTTATCCGGATGTTTGACGGATCAACCCACAGCCTAAACCATTGATTGCAGAAACATGCAACTTGGGGAGAGTATGGTGTGGCCCCCCATAAGAAAGGATTTTCCAGGAAATGGACCTTAGACCGATGAATTTGAAAAAATCGAATTTATTTATAAATCATTTAGTTTACATGAAAGTCGGCGCAGTTGTAGTTTTGGCCCTAAATTACCATGCATAAAACTTTTTCTTGGACATTTTTATTTATCGTTTGATCTACATGAAATTCGGTACAGAGAAATTCCTTAGTAGAAGTGGTATCAAGTAGTGAAGGGTCTCTAACAAATGAACAAGGACATATAATATATATCACAAAATGCTTTCAAGTATCGAAGCAGGGCTGGGTTATATCATTTTGGGTGCTCCAAGTAGAACAAGCAAAGCTTTTCTGATATTGTCTTAGCGATCATCGTCCGGAATTACTGACACAATTTGGAGGAGTTTCTGTGCTGCTAGCAAGAATGGACAAAATTAGAGCATACGTGAAGTGATCTCATTTGTGGTCTTCATCATCCGTTAGAGATCCTAAATACACTAAAGCCTCCGGGTTACTTTGCTTCAAAATCAAGAGAGGGCAGATATCCGTCAAAGTATGCTTCGAAATAACAATAAACAAAGCTGAAGATCGAATTCTTAAGGTAGCAGGAGTAGACTTGAGAGAAAGCTCGTGGCGTAGGCTCGTGATTCCAGCTCTCCACAGAAAAAAACAATATAGGTGTGGTACTTCCAATCCAATACATCACTTACAGCACGCAGTGAAGAAAATATAGCGGTCGTAGCTGAGAGTGTGCACGAAGACCGGGAAGAGTAGATTCGGCGCCGTTCGCAGCAACTTGGACTGACGTATGGAACGACTTGGCGCATTTAATGTCGAGATCTTGAATTGGAAGCGTGCAAAATATAGCTTGTACAAGAACTGAAGCCGCTCGACCTTCGCTTTGTGGGCTCTTGAAAAGTTCCAAGAATTTGTTCTACGGCGAGGCCCATTTCTCGCTCAATGTGTAGGTAAACGAGCAAAATTTCCGTATTTGAGACGAAGGGCAACCTGAAGATATTCATGAGCTGCAATTTCTTCCAGACAAAAAAGCGGTTTGAAGTGGTTTGTAGGCTGGTGAAATCATCGGTCTGCATATCTTCAAAAATGATGCCGGTAAGAACGTAACCTTCAATGGCAAGCGTTATCGCGCAATGTTTAGCGAAAATTTGATGCCTGAAAGTGAAGCTCGTGATCTCGGCGACATTTGGTTTCAACAAGACAACACCACAATATTTGTTAGAAATTTCAGCTTTAAATAAATGGAAGTATTGTTTGGAGAAGTAAATTTTATATACCATAAATTCATTTCAAAATATTTTAAAGCCTATTTAAAGCGCCTGTTGTCACAAATTCTGGGTGAAAACAAAAATTTCCTGCAGGAGTAAGAGACACATTTATACATTTCTGCACAAATTCATAAAATATTTAAAGTGAAAATGGAATTTCTGCTTACCAACCTTACTCACCAAGTATTTTCACCAACTCTGACTTGCACAAAAGCAAATTTTTATATGCAAGACTCGGCAAGTATGTATTAAATTGTGTAATGTCTGCACTCTAACTTCAGCTAATGCCATCAGTCACGACGTAACCAGTGTTGCTAAACGACAAAACGCAATGCATCACAACATTGCCGACCATGAACCGACTGCATAGATACATTCCTTTGCAACTAAACCATTTTAATGGTGTAAATTAAATTTGAAAAGTTATAACGAACGTGTTAGTAATATTTTAAGGAAATTTTGAAGATGGAAATTTGTTGGTAGGACATACCAGAGACAGTGAACTGGTTGAGTGTGGAAAGATAGAAGATAATTGGGTGGGAAATGTCTAGCCTTAGGTAGATAGATTACTGTTAGAGGATGAAAGAGCAGAAGTGAAATTGGAGAGTTGAATTGAGTAAGAGTGTGCAAGCCAATTAACTGCGACAATTATGTCTAAAAGTGGTTTTCACACACACACACTGATTAAGTTGAAAGAATTAGCATTCGAAAGGTGGAACTGTTTTCATTTTGTCTTAACCAAAAATTGATTGAGTGAAATGGTGAGCTCTTCAAATTTGTGTGTTTAATTGTGGCCTATTTTTTTTCAAGGAAAAAAAGGATGAAAATGTGCACCTTGATCGCCACAGAGCGCTGCTCCCGCCACGATGTGAAAATTGTTCTTCGTTAGGGTGGGCAGAGAAGGTATTTTTGGAATGAGAGTCAAGGTAATTGAGCCTAAAAGACGAAATATATACCCAAACAGTCTGGGCTGATCGAAGAACACTCGTCAACGTCGGTATAAGGGAACTCTGGAACGGTGTCTCAAATACCCTAAGTATCACCGCGACGGAAACAATTGGTACGATGAGGAATGTCGAACTGCAGTGAAACGAAAATAAACTGACTACCTTGCAACGTTGTGATCGACCTTAACACGTGCGGGGTTGGATGGATATCGAGAGCTGAAGAAGGAAACAAGAGGCATTTGCAGAAAAAAAGAAATGGAACAAGTTACATGAGCATGAAGAGCTGGCCGGCAGGTCAATGCTCGAAAAATTCAATAAAAAGGTGTGGGAACTCACAGAAGGTTTCAGGTAAGAACCAAGGTGATAATCTGGTGACCTATGCCCAGATCCAAACTTGCTGTGTAGAGGAAACACTTCTCTAGCCAGCTTAAAGAATATCAGAGCGACTGCAGTTGATGACCTTCCGACAGAGTTATTCAAACATGGCAGTGAAGAGCTGGCTTCGCATGCCGTTAATCTAGTCTGAAGGAGGGAAACAGCTGCAAGAAATATGGAGACAGTGGACTTCGTAATCTGTAAGAGTTCAGCATTTGATAGAAAATTGTTAGGTTCTTTGGGCGCAGAAAAGCTGCAGCAATGTTCTTCAAACGAGAGACACGAGTTCATTGTGTGTTTATTGGGATTGGCAAGGAAAAATCCACAATGAGCTACTCCTTTCCAGCCAAACTCTTAATTGGTACCTGTACTGTGAGCAATTGGACCGCCTGGAGGAAACAATCTTCCAGCGCCCAGCTTTGGCCAGCAAAAGGGGAATTGCATTTCATTAGGTCAACGTCAGATTAAACACATCGAGAAAGATTTCCTTATAGTCTGCATCTCTCACAAAGTCATTACCATACTCTGTTACTTTCTATGACGAATGATTTGGTAGCTGGTGAAGAATTTACCTCAAGAGATTTCTGAGATTCCTGTGAAAATCGATTGTCCCAATTTTTTGGCAATAGGAACAAGTGTTGTTCGCAGAGGGCATAATGAAATTACCTTCAAAGTGGCAAAAATTACTTACTATTCCTAGAACTAACTGGCTTAAATATGAAAAATACATAAGCAGTCATATACAGACCAATCCGGAAATAGAGAAGGGAACTGATATTGAAAACGAGTTACTTGTATTTAACAGTATACTAGCAACAGCAGCAACTTTAGCCACACAAGAGCAGAAAACAAAAGCAAAAACTTTGATAACTATTAGCGGAATAGAGTTGCTGGTCCGAAATAAGCGACATTTGCGTAGCGAATGGAAAGCCTACCGATCTCCCAATGCAAAAATTAGTATTAAGGTGGCAGAAAACAAGCTAAAAAGGCCATTATGATACGAAGAAGAAAGAAATATTAAAAATCTTTTAACGTCTTTGTCTGCAAACGCTTCTACTAAAAAAATCTCTATGGAAAGCTAAGCAAAACACTTTAACCAGTAAGCATTGAAGTACCGTTGAGACTGCTTAATGGGTACCATGGGTCAGAACGGATGAAGAAAAGGTGTCTTGTTTTGCAGAGCACCTCAGTACAGTATTTCAACCAAATATTGCTACAAATAGTGTAACTTTGTCACCGAACCATACTGCGCCTAAATACACTGTTACTTGCGGAGCATCTGTGTCTGAACTAAAAAACATTATTACCGCCTTAAATCTCAAAAAATCTTCAGGAGACAATCATATCTCACAAAAACTGCTAAAAGAATTGCTCTCGTTTTCCTTGCAAAGCTTTCCAGTGCCATATTAAAGCTAGGATATTATTCACAAATATGGAAAAAGTCGGAGACAATTATGTTAACAGAACCAGTTAAAGACGCAACCCTGTTGTTATCATATGGAACAATCCTATATTGCCTTGCCTATCGAAAAAGTGTTGCTATCAAAAATTACTCCTTTTCTCCATGAAAATGATGAACATAGGTACATAAAATTTGGTTTTCGCGAAAAACATGGCACAATTGAAAAATGAAAAAAGGAAAGCTCTCGAATTCAGAGAGTATTGCTCGGCCGTTTTTCTAGATGTGACACTGCTATACTTAGTCGACATAAATGCCACATTACAGCCAAAACGGCGTACAAAAATTAAGGAAAATAAGTGCAAACACATAACTTTTACTTTAAGGTCATAAATGTGCCCTATCGTCAAGCTCAACAATGTGCCTATCCCACAAGCTAACATACCTTGGCATTCACTTGGATAGACGATTAACTTGGAAGCGAAAAATTTTTGCCATAAAAATGCAGCTGAAGCTTAAATTTTCCAGTTTATATTAGGTTTTAAGCAAGAAGTCTGGGCTCAGCCTTGAAAACAAAGTCCTTCTTTATTTCGTTGCATACTATAAAACCGATATGGATGTATGAAGCACCTCATGTTATGGAGTATAGCTTGTCCGACAAATCTAGATATAACACAAAGATTCCAGTGGAAAATATTGAGAAGAGTAACAGACGCGCCAATTAAAACATTCAAAAAGATCTAAATATGTGATCAGAAAATATGCGTTATTTTCAAATCACTAAAAACTAAACCGTTATCATGCCTCAACCACCGTATTCACCGACCGATGATGAATAAATATATACTTTTTGAAAAAATTGAAAATAACGTTTATTGTACCTCGTACGTACAATCAGAGAGGAGATTGAAATCGTTACACAAAAATACATAGCAAAACTGCACAATCATCCGAAACCTTTGGCTATCCCCTTGGCCTCCGCAACAAGTCAAATGTGCCTAAAGAGAAGAAACTTACTATTCATGAAAAGAGCAACACTGAGCCAGCAGCCCATTCCGAGCCACTTAATTTTAGTTTTTAAGATTTGACAACTCATTGTGAGGCTTTTTTACTAGACCTACTGTTGGTGGCGGCAGTAGCAGAGGGGTTATCATTGCGTACTGCCATTCGGAAGGCGCGGGCTCATATCCCGGTGTCGTACTAACATCCAAAAATGTATAGAAAATTAATTTAAATATAAATTTAAGTTAAATTCTTTAACTGCGGTCGCCCTTCGGCAGGAAAATGTCAATCCCTCCGAAATCAAAAACTCCTAATAAAAAACCATCAGCCGTTCGAAGGTGTACAAACTGTAAGTTCCACCATTTTTTGGCAAAAAATACAAATTGGAGGGAAACTCGGGCGAAAATCGCTTCAGCGGTTACAAAGTGCTAATTGAATTAGGTAAAGTAATAAGTTCGTAGCAGCATGTCATACTATACGGCGCTGAAAACGTGTTTATTCGCGCTAAAAGTTTGTCTTTGACAGTTTTTCGATTGATTGCCTCAGTACGTTGTGAGCGCTCGTCAAAGATGGACACCAGCAAAGAGAAAAATCGCGATATTTTACAATTTTTCTTCGATCAAGGCGAAAAAGCATCAAAAGCGACTGAAAAAATTAATTTAGTTTATGGGCCCGATACTGTAATCGAACGTGTAGCACAAAAGTGGTTTGCTAGGTTCCGTTCCGGTAATTTCGATGTCAGAGAAGCACCGGGGAGGTCTGTCTGGATCCCTTACGACAACGTCAAGGGAAATCGGTCGTGGTCGAAACGCGGTGAGCCGGCAGAAATGGTGGCCAAGCCAGGTTTAACGGCCAGGAAGGTTTTGCTGAGTGTTTGATGGGATTGGCAAGGAATCATCTACTACGAGCTGCTCCCCTATGGCCAAACGCTCAATTTGGCCCTCTACTGCCAACAACTGAACCGCTTGAAGGCAGCACTCATCCAGAAGAAGCCATCTTTGATCAAGAGAGGCCGAATTATGTTCCATCAGGACAACGCCAGACCACACACGTATTTGGTGACGCGCCAGAAGCTCCAGGAGCTCGGATGGGAGGTCCTAATGCACCCACATTATAGTCCGGACCTGGCACCAAGTGATTACCACCTTTTCCTGTCCATGGCGAACACGCTTAATGGTGAGAAGTAGGCCTCAAGAGAGGCCTGTGAAAATTGGCGCTCCGAGTTTTTTGCCAATAGGGACGCAGTCTTCTACGAGGGGTAGCATCTCGTTGGCAACAAGTTTACGAACAAAACGGCGCATATTTGACTTAAATCGGACAAATGTACAAAAAGTTATCATATTTTGAAAAATCAATAAAAAACCGAGTGGACTT
Source organism: Ceratitis rosa (assembly GCA_037013455.1). NCBI lineage: Eukaryota > Metazoa > Arthropoda > Insecta > Diptera > Tephritidae > Ceratitis > Ceratitis rosa. Next base: position 26,083,279 of record JAWMAG010000004.1, read on the forward strand.
TTTGCTTGACCTAATATATATTATATTAAAGCAGAAACAATTTTAAATTTTTTTCCGATTTGTACTATTAAATAATAACTAATTTAATACCTGAAAATTTGAAAGAAATGGAGCGGCTTTTAATATTCATTGAAAATGTGAACTAAGAGTTTGTTGAAAAATTTCTAACTTACCTTATGAGTATGGCGGTGTGTTCCTTCGTTTTACTCCTTCTCTCTTATTTAATTCATTTGTTAGGAAATTTGAGAATTATGATTATTTATTTTTTCTCACATAAATATTTTATCTAAAGATAATTAGCACAATTGTGAGCTTTTATATTTTTCAAATTTATTTATCCATGTTTTTCACTTAATAACACTTTGTGCTAACTGATCAGCTTCGAAATGTGATATTTAATTTTTTATTTTTTTTTTAATTTTTGATTATTTTTTTTTTATTTTTAATAATTTTAGGTGTTTCCGTAAAATTTTATTATGCTACAACATAATTTTTTGATTAAGTTTTTATATTTTTTTTAATTTTTAAATTTTAATTTTTATTTAATTTTTGTTACACACTTTTTTTTATAACACAAGTTTATTTTGATTTAGTTGTTATAGTTTTATAGTTTTTAATTTTTATATTTATTTATTTTACGTTTGTTCTTTACCTAATTTTCTTGGTTATGTTTGATTTTATTTTCCAGTTTAATATGTAAAACTCAGTAGACAAGTTTTCGAAGACTTTTTAGCATGTGAATTTTGTTGCTTTTGTTTCTTGAAGAATAATCTCAGTTCGGCTTTTGTAAATAATTTTTTTTATATTTTTTTTTGTATTGAACAATATTCCTTTGATCAATACTAGTCGGCCTGGAGTCGAGCAAGTTTCTCAACTCTGCTCCATATATATATGTTTTGATTTTCTTCTTTAATTTATTTTTAATTGCATATATGTAAATATATTTATTTTAAATGTTGATGCTGTCGTAATTTGTGGAAAATATAATTTTTATATTTTAGCTATTTTTCTGCTGCCGCTTCTGGCCGTCTACGCACAGACGTCTTTGAAGTCACAATATTTGTAAGCTTTGTTAAATTTATTTTAAACAATTTTTTGACACTTTGCAACTCTCAGTTGATTATTTATTTTCCTTTTTCATTTATAAAAAAAGTCGGTTTTTCACATTCTTGATTTTAATGTGGTCTGTATTTAATAAAAATAATCCTGTTAATTTGTAAGAATTTTTTCATATTAAAAAAAAAAAGTTTTACATATGTTGAAAGTTTTCAAAATTTGTTGAAAAATTTTTGGTAGTTTTTTCTTTTTTAAATTTTGAAAATTTGTTGAAAATCTTAGTTTCCTTATAGAAATTACTGGACTTATCTTTTCACGAGTTTTTTATTTTTATTTTTTTCTAATTTTTCTTTTGCATTTTTTGAATTACACTATGTTTTACATTTTCTTTTGCACTTGAGCTGTTGATTTTATTATAACATTCTTGTATTGGCTTTCCTTCGATTTTTATATTTTTTCCATATATATTTTTTTAACACTTTTATAGCATGAAAATATCACATTCTTTTTTTTAGCACTTCACCTTAGTTCAGTTGGTTTCCATTTCACGGCTTTTAGTTGTATGTAATTAATTTCTGCTCAAATTTTGATTTTGTTTTAGTATTTTTTTCCCACTTTTTCCACAGTTTATTTTTTATTCACTTTATTTTCATACATACATATTTTGCGAAATTTTTTTGTTTGAATTTCTGAAATTTTCAACAACATTTGCTTGCATTGATATTTTCAGTTGTTTTAAAACACCTCTTTTGTGGTATTTTTTTTAAGCTTCTTGACAAATTTCTTGTTCAAAATATATGCGCTACTCTGCTTTTCAGGGCTTTTAATTCTCCATTTTTGATTATGTGACTTTTCTAAATTTAAATATTAAATTTCGTTTAATTTTTAATTAATTTTTCTTTAATTTTTTTTCAGTTGCTTTGATTTTTGAAGTTCAAAATTGTTAAATTTTTTATACATTTGTATTTCTTTTGCAAGACAATTTTAATTTAAATTTTTTTTTGTAGATTTTCGTAATTTTTTGGGAGTATATTTGCACCAGAATTTTTCACTTAAGTTGTTGATTTTTATTTATTTCTCGCTTGCTTGTAAAGGCAATTTTGAAATGTATTTCCTTGTGCTTTTGAATTCAATTTTGTAGTTTAGTACTGTTTTTTACTTATATTTTTTTAAGTAAAGCTTTGGATTTTTTTTTTAATTTTTTGCTTTTCACTGAAATATTTGTAATTAAAATTTTAAATGATTTTTTTATGATTTAAATTTTTGGGGTATATTTTTTTGCCCCGCTTTTTGATACCAAATTTAGTAAATAATATATATTTTTTTAACTTTCACTGAAGTTATAGTAACAACAATTTCCTTTTTTTTGATTTTGAATTGTTTTTTGTGGTTTTTTGTTGACTTTGTAAGGAATTTTGAAGCAAATTATTTTCATAAAAACTTTGGAATTTTATTTCTCTCTTGCCTTTCACTGTTATTTTTATAACGTGAATTTAAAATATTTTTCTTATATACTTATATATGTATATATACATATATTTATTTTTCAAGATTTACTATATCTGTATAGTATTCGCCGTATTTTGGATATTCTTTATTAAATTTTTCGTATGTAAGTTTCAATGGTTTGAATTCGCTTGAAGCATACTCAATTTTTTACATATTTTATTTTTGCTATTTTTGCAACTTTTTTGCTTCAAATATTTATGAACTTTGCTTTAAAAAATACTTGATTTATTTTACTTTATGTATCTTACGCACACTTTTTTCCTTTTGAATTCTTCTCTTGCTAGATAATGAATTTCAAACTTTTATGTTTTCTTTTTTTAACGATTTTTTTTGTGTTTTATACTTTTCCTCGTTTGAAAATTAATTTAAAACTTTTATGTTTTATATTTTAACGCATTTTTCTGGTTTGCGATTTTTTTTGTTAAATAATAAAGTTAAATAATGCTTTTTATACTTTTTTTTCGTTAAAAATTTTAATTCAAACTTTTACTTTTAACTTTCAACAACTTTTTTGTTCTCTGCACTTTTTTCGATAAAAAAATTAATTTAAAATTTTTATGTTTTATTTTGTAACGATTTTTTCTACTTTCGTTAATATATATATATTTTATTTTTAACGATATTTTCTGATTTTTATAACATTTTTCGTTAAAAAGTTAATTTGAAATATATATGTTTTACTTTTTTGCTTTTATACTTTTTGTGACAAAATTAATTTGAAATTATCTTGTTTTATTTTTTAACGACTATTTCTGCTTTTCACGCCTTTTTTCGATAAAAAGAATATTTTCAAATTTTTTTGCTTTATTTTTTATCGACTTTTTCTGCTTTTTATACCTTTTTTCGTTTAAAATTAATTTCAAATTTTCTGTTTTATTTATAACGACTTTTTCTGCTTTTCAAAATTAATTTAAAATTTTTATGTTTTATTTTTAAGGACTTTTTCTGCTTTTTATAACTTTTTTCGTTAAAGAATTAATTCAAAATTTGTATGTTTTGTTGTGTAACAACTTTTTCTGCTCTTTGATTTTTTTGTTAATTAATTAAAATTAATTTCAGCATGTTTTGTATACGATTTACTTTCGCCAATTCAAAATTATTTATTTTAAACTTTCACTTATTTTGGCAGAAAATCGCTCAAATAACCGCATTGTTTAAACACAGATTTAATTATCATTTCCACACTTTTTCACACGCCTTCAATGTACGTAAACTTATTGAACTTATTATCAATTTCGCTTATTTTTTTAATAAAATTTATTTTCTTTTCGGGTTTAAGTTTTCGTTAGTAACATTTTGCTGCATTTCAATAGTTATGTTAATAACCAAAATTCTAATTAATCTGCTGCAAACTGCATTCCACAACTTTATCCCGCAATAAAATTAAATTTTCCCACCAAAAATTTACAAAAGTTTACAAATTTACACTTTCAAAAATAATTTCCATGTAACGCGCTTTCAATTTTTGAGCGCCAATTAACACCAAGCAATGAACTATTTTCAAATTTTCATGTGCCAAAAACAATGCACACCGTTAACCCACACAGTTTAGCGTGTTTGGTATGTACGTGTATGCGTGTATGTATTTGTATACGATAGACAGCTTTAAGACCACAAATTACGCGCCACAATCACAACAAGCGACTTGTGTTTGTTTGTGTGTGTCTGTGTCTGTTTGGGGGGGAAAAATGCCACAACTTGATTTATGAAATAGCAGCAGCAGAGAAATTAAATTCTTTAGCGATTTTTTGCGCTAGACATTTAATGATTTAATGCCACTGTCATATGCCTTTGGTGCGTTGCGGTAAATTTTTAAAGCCTTAATACTTTCTTGTAGCATTCACTCATAATATATTAACACATTTTACGTTAATAGATTTTTTTCTCAGCACAAATTTCACTTTTTTAATTTTTATGATTTTTCTTATTTTTTCTTTTATTTTATTTATTTATTTATTTTTGTTTTTTGTTTCTCGAAACTTTACCACGCTTTTAATAGCTGCTGGCATTTACTTTTTGTTATTTTAGTAAGCCATTAAATGACTATATATAATATGTATGTACGTATGTTGACGTGAAGCGGCGTCTTAAATTTTCACACAAAAAAAAAAATGATTTTTACTGCCACGCGCGCTGTTAAATTTAAATTACTGTAGTGCAGCTGGCAAACGTAAAGTTGAACACGACCTCACGCATAAACACACACACACACACACACACGTGCGCGCGTGTACGCACCACAACAGTGTGCCAATGGCGTACGAGCGTAAGTAATTGCCGCGTTAAGCAAGCAGCACAGTAAAATTATGGCCACGCACAAAATGCTACTTTTTATAGCGAATCGATTTTTTTACGCACAAGCTTCCTTTTTTAAATTTAACAATAACTTTCTTTAATTTTTTTTTTTTAATTTATTATAATAATTTGCAAATTTTGATATCTGTTTGTACACGCGTTTAAATGCATTTGATTTCCTTTACTATTATTATTTTTATTATTATTATTATGATTATTTGCTTGTTTTGTCACATAAATTTAACGTGCCTTAACGCTGAAGGCGCTTTAATATTCAAGCAGAAACGGCACGAGAGAGAAGGTACCCAACGTTGAACTGAATTGTGTGTTGCATGGCAGATGGTAAGTAATGCTTATTGCTTGACAATCTACTTTTAGGCGCGCAATAATGGGAAATTTTAATGCGTATGCTTATAGCATGAGCTATGCAGTGCGTTTGCGCTACAAATTTTGTATAGCAAGCGCAAATGAGAAAATTTCCCTTGTAGGGAAATTTATGTTTTCAACATATTTTTACTAGAACAGCTGTTTGCTTGTTTGCTCAGTTGAAATTTAAGTAAAATTAAGTTTTTAGCGAAATTTCCCTTTTTGGGAAATTTTGTTTTTTACTGACTAGAGTGGCTTGCAAATAGCATTGTACTAAATTACCGTTGTTTTTTGTATGGACACATTTTTAATGAGAAATTTCCCTTAAGAGAAATTTTCAAAAAGGTTATTAAGTTGAGAGCAGTACGTTAAATAGATATGTTTAATCTGCTTACTATAGGTACAAAAAACGTGCTTTTGCTTTGGCTTTGTGTTTCTTAGTATTTTAATTTTTATATATACATATGTATTTGTTTTTTGTTTCCTCATTTCTTTACACTGCATACACCCGCTCGTTATGTGGGTTAAGCATGTGTTTATTAGCTGCGACACCGCTGTCGCCGCCGCTGACACAGCTGTTTTATTTGTGCAGCGTTGATTTGATTCTGTTTGTGAGCATACATAGTACATACACAGATGCATATATATATATACATATTTGTTGGTATAAATCCACGAGTTCTACGTACATATATATATGTTTTGTTTGTCAACATTGTTGCAGCTCTGACGCTTTGTACTACACTGACCCAAGTCACCCTCGCTGACGTGTATATTTATTTGTATGTCAATATGTACAACACATTCTTGCATAGATGTGTATCAAAGTATGTCTAAATGCTCCCACTTACAGTACATTCATATAGTCTCCCCTCATTTTTTCCAGTTCCTGACAGTTGTCATGTTAATATTTATCCCATTCATACTTTGCCGCAGCGTTGTTGGTATGATGTGTAACTGTAATTATTTTTCTTTCTGGTATTAGAGCACCCCAAGTTGCGAACAGGTGTTTAACCCCTCAAGGGGGAGGAAGTTGCTATGTGAAAACGTTGGTTGGTTTTAAATAAATTGTTTGTAAGTGCATTTCAATTGTTTATATCTTTAAAGAAACTCAGTGAAATAATTAACCAAAGAGAAAAGGAGTAGAAGTTGTTGTTAGAAAGAGTTCTCTGAAGTGGAATTGATATCTTATGGGCTATTCTTCGCATTACTCTGAAGAATAAATAATAAGGAGGAACGCGCCTGGAGAACAAGAAAAAGTTCAATAGACTGGTACTCGCGACAAAACCAGCGAAAATCCGGTATTAGAGACACAAAGCCTGCCAGTGTAGCTACCACTTAATTCAATGAGCTATGTGAAGATCGCTGTTATCTACCGATATCTAACAGAGCTAATCATTCCATCTCGTCTTAGGTTGGTATACGTGGTCGCCTATACCCAGCGGACCATTAATCTTCTGGAAAATCTTTACTCGACAACTACCAAGGCTGACGCTCGTTACCTCGTTTGGTACTGGAACTGATCTAAATCTGAGAGAGTTTTTGAGCTACTGAGCGTCAGTTTGAACAGCCGTATAAGTTTTACAGAGATACCAAAATCAGACATAGCGTGCTGCCAATGGCTGATTTAAGATAAGCAGAGAGATGGTGGGTAGCCATGCTTATCGCACTGGTCTCTTCCCGAATTTGATGCATTATAAATAGCTGATCAAAGGTAGATTTTTCAGATTTCTAGCCATACTGCTAAGGTCAAATTAGATCGTCGACTTTGGACTTCAAACACTCGCAAAATGCGCTAGATAAGAGATATTACGTAGGCTTGTGACACTATAATTTGCGCAGATCGTGGGATTTAAGCTGTTTGTGGATTGGGTAGAGCACTCTACGATTCCACCGAATACATTCTCGCAAGGAGGCTGATGTACGTTTCCTGTAAGTTCTTTAACGTCATGCTTGTGTTGCTCTGACGACCAGGTATTGGCTATCATTCCCTTCAAGAGGGCAACCAATTTACGAATTTCCTTATAGTCGGTCAGTAGAACGTTTTTTTCATCATCATGGATTGGAGCTTCGTGCTCCCCATCTCGAGTTTGAAACCATTCGGCTCTCTGTTGTGATTTCTTCTTTTCGTGTTCGTTAACGGTCGTTCTTGCAGGCGCATATCTTAGGTGCAACAATATAGAGGGCTGAGTGGATGGTGGATCCGTGGAACGTACGCATATCTAGAAGACTGGAGATATTTCGTCCGTCAATCACAGTGACAGCCATGTTACTTCAGCACGTTTAACTATGTTTACGGAAAATACCCTTATTTACTTTTCTTGAATGGGCAGCATTTAAAGGGGCATTCTAAGGATTCACAGAAGACATCGTTGGAGAACTTTTCTTTGATGCGAATTATTACTAGGCGTTCATCCATTGGGGTGAAGGCCAGAACTCGGCGACGGAGTCTCTTTTCTACACAAAATCCAACAAGCTTGCGATTCTTTGTATGGCCGCTCTTATTGCTTCCAAAAGAACTAACCGTATTCGTGATTCTTAAGGGTTATGCCACTCTAGGATTTTCAAAAAATCGCTTTTTTTTTTTGCTTTAAATAGTTCCTTAGGGTCTCAGAAATAACATATTGCAGGATTATGGCTCGGAAAAATCTCTAAATAATTTATTTTCGAAGTTCCTTGCAAGGCTGCACGGTACGCCCACAGTACAACTTAAAACTTTAAACGCGTTTATCTCCAAACTACATTTTTCGAGTTGGCCGAACCAACAACTCGTACAATTTCCAACCGATTAGGTTCAAATTTGACACACATCTTTAAAAATACATTTTTTAAGGTATCACGTAGGATTTTTTTTTATTCTATATAGTTCATTTGTTATTAACAATTAACTGATGATTTTTTAGTCGAAATTAGAAAGTTTAACTTTAGAAGTGCGCCATTTGATCATGAATCAATATATCGAAAAAATCCTACGTGTTACTTTAGCTATTGTAATATATAATAAAAAAATTTAGATACTCAAGATATTTCAAAATTTACAGGAGCAGTTAGTTCGGCCACGTACCCCTTGAACCATAGAGGAGTCGAAGGACGACCGCTACAGCGCCACCATTCTTCAAGAAATATTTATAAGAAATTATTTTTTTACACCTAAAAAGATGTATAATAAACTTCTTATATTATATTTTTAATTGACTCTATGGTTTTTCTAAAAAAAATGCACATAAAACACCTATTTTTTCGGTCTCTAGAGTGGCATAACCCCTTAAAACGTTTGCGCGGAATGCAATCTATTGGGTGTTTTTACCCGAGGCATTTCCTTGTCCCTCGTTTGAGCAGATTTTCTTTTTGTGGTGCCTCCCACATGCTACGCATAACTACAGATCCAGTAATCTTCATAATTTCACAGGAAACGGTGCGAAAGTTGAATTGGTTCTTATTCTAATTTTTCTATTAGTTCCTGCAACATCTCATATGGAAGTGCTACATATTGATCCGAATATAATACGCTGTTCTGTCTGAACCACTATTCGAAGAACGGCTTACCTCACATCATACTCCATCCGTAACAAGGTCATTGGTTGGCCGAAGATCTCTTCATAACACAGTGGGTGTGTCTAGAAATTATCTGAGACATTTGTGAGACTCTTCACCTTAAGACACTTAATGATGTTCGACCTGAGGAGGACTCTCTCGAAGCATGCATCTTTTTGATAATATAATCCTTGTATTAGAGAACATCTGTACTAGTGTGTGCTTACTATATCCGATTTCAAGGCCACATTCTTTGTGCGAGTCTCCTGGCAATTATTAAAGTATAGTTTGAGAGTATTAGCCAGCTTTCAAGCTGCAATCGGTTGGATTCAAATGATGGTTGTCAGCTAATATCTACCGAGGCAAGAACAATAGTACTTTGAAGGGATTTTTCATGGAGGTTTTTATTCTAGAAGGGTTAAAAGTACGAGACATTAGGCTTATGCCGACTGGCAATATTTGAAGTTCTTCACTAAGATCCCAAGTTTATCTAACTTCTTACTAGAACTTCATTCAGCTGTCTTTCTTCTCATAGCCAGCATTCAACTAAGTAATGACAGGTTTTGCCGGAGTGTATATTAGGTTTCATTTTCAATTGACTTAAATATGCACATACATATACTCGTATACATATACGAGGGGATTAACAAAAGTTCGGTCAGTTCGTGACTTCCAATTTGTTTTTTTTTAATCTAAAAATAAGAAATCCTTTGCGATTAGATATTAGTAAATTAGTAAATTTTAAAACGATCGGTTAATATGGGGACGAGAAAACACAAGATAGCTCAAAACAGGTCAGACAAAATTCCACCACCAACGCAAACTGAAATTCGCCATGGGAATCTCTTTGAGTTTCGGCGTAATTTACAGTCAATACAAATATTCAGTGAATGCCAAATTGCTTATGGAACGATTACACCGTCTTTAAACACTATTTCTAAGTGGCTCAGAAGATTCCAGACCGGTCATTTTCTCGTAGAAGGCGAGACCCCAGAAGGTCGACCAAAATCTTCCACTGATACCGTCACTGTAGCTCTGGTGAAGTCCAAAATTGACGAATACCCACGATTGACACAAGAAGTGATTGCTAATGAATTGGGCTTGAATGTCTTGGCCGTATCGTGAATAGTAATTATCTGGGATACATGAAGAAATCTGCTCGATGGGTACCACGAATTTTCAATGAGGCCCTAAAGGAGCATTTTGCTCAATTTTCCTTAACAAATTCCAAAATGGTCAGTCTAGCAACTTTAGTAAAGTCGTTACTGGTGACAAATCTTGGTTCTATAAGTATTGCTGAAATAAGGATCAATTTTATTGCGACCTCTGGGATCGAAGAATTACTACTAGCACCATATTCCCCGGATATAGACCCTTGTGATTAAAAAAATTTTAAAAGCAATGGTCTTTAATAGCAACGAGGAGATAATGAATGCGGTGAATGCTGAACTCGATAAGCTTAAAAAGCAAGATTTTGAAGACTGTTTTCAGAAGTGGATCTATAGGCCTGAGAAATGAATTGAAATCAATGGTGATTATGTACAGAAGATAAAAAGAAGACAAAGATTGCGAATAAACACAAAACTAAATTTTTTTCTGGTCAACTTACTGAACTCTTGTTAATGCCTTCATACAAATATTATTTACCATACTTATGTAAATACATAAATGTATAATATATAAAATATACATACATATCCACACTTATCTTCTCTTTATTTACCAAACATATTTTATACCGATTTATTTGTCTTTCCAAATTATTTATTAAAGCGGAAATGCTAAAATTGTGACATGAGCATGGATATCTGTCACTATTTGATTAATAAATACATACATACGTGTATATATAAAAAATATGTATAGAACTCCCTCAAATTAATAAAAATAAGCAAAATGCCAATAAATTAGCATTTTTTCTATGAAATGACCTCAATTATACCCTTTTCATTGTAACGAACAATGATGGTAAAAAGAGAGAGGAAAGGGAGAGAGATAGAGGAAAAAATTGCATGCTAAATTCACTTTAACGCACGAACACTTCCGCTTTGGAAACTGAGCTAAGCCAACTATAGCTAGCTACCACTACTAACACACATTTTCATTGCTCACTTTTCCTTTTCTATTTCGCAATTCTTTTACGTTTTTGCTTTCAACTTAATTGAAAATGCAAATTGGCCGCATTGAAGGCTTACAGTGGTATATATTTTGTTGCTGTTGTTGTTGTTGTTGTTGTTGGGCGGTATGATGGTTCATACTATGTCAATGGCTTACATGTACGCCGAATTGAATGCTTAGGAGGGTTGCACAATTGGTTTTGAGATTTGAAGATCGTTTGAGATAAATAATTGAAAAATATTTGAATTCGGATATTTTAAATTTTGAAAATTTTTTTGAAGTCTAAATGTTTGAAAATTTTTGATATTTAGGGGTTTGGAGACTTTTGAGATTTTGAATTAGAAGACTCGGAGATTTAAAAATATTTGAGATTTTGTAGTTTGATTGCACTTGAGATTTGGAAATTTTGATTTTCGGAGATTTCCGAGATTAAGGAGATTGGAGACATTTGATTTGAATTATTAGAAGTTTTTAAGATTTGGAGATTTTTACAGTTAGAGAATTGGAGATTTTTCTAGGTTTGGAAACTTTGAGATTTTCACATTTTACAGGTTTTAATATTACAAGATTTGGAGATTTTTTGAGATATTAAGATTTTTTAATTAGGAGTTTTGGAGATTTTAAAATTGAAAAATTTTTGAAAAGTAAAGATATGGAATTCTTTGAGATTGTAAGATTTGAAAATATTTGAGATTTTTTAATTTGAATGTACTTGAGATTTGGAGATTTTGATATTTGGACATTTTCGAAATTAAAGTGTTTGGAGATATTTGATTTGAATTATCAGCCGTTATTAAGATTTGTATATTTTAACATTTGGAGATTTGAAGATTGTTTTAGTTTAAAAGATTTTGGGATTAAGGAATATTTGAGATTTAAAAATCTTGAATATTTGGGAATTTTCGATACATAGAGGTTTGGAGATTTTCAATTTAGATATTTGAAGATTTTTAAGGGTAATGGGCTCAGAGAGATGTGTTTGAATAATCGAAGATTCTTCAGATTAACGTAATTTGACATTTACAAATTATGGGATTAGGAGGTTTGGAGGTTTGAAGTTTGGAGATTTTGAAAATTTAAGACTTTGATATTTGTAGATTTCGAGAATTAGAGATATTTGGAGATTTTTGAGAGTAAGTGGCTTGGAAAGATTTGATTTGAATAATCTTTTGATAAATAAATGTTTTGGGATTGGGCGATTTGGAGGTTTGAAATTTGGAGATTTTTTGAAATTTGGAGATTTTGAAATTTGGAGATTTTAAGATTTGTAGATTTTGAGATTTGTAGATTTGTAGATATCGAGAAGTAAAGATTTTGATATTTCGATATCTGGAGATTTTTGAGTTTAAGGGGCTTAAAGATTTTTGATTTTCAAAATTAGAGATTTTTGAGAGTTGAAGATTTTAACGTTTATAGATTTTAAGATTTCAAGATTTAAAGAAAAGATATTTTGAAGAATAAGAGGCTTTTCAGATTTGGGGCTTAAATGAGAATGAAAATATTACAGCTCTGAAAGTATTCGATGAACTAGTTACTGGTGGAATCACTAGGGAGAAAAAGATTTCCACCCACTAGGAAAGATCAGAAGTAGAAGAAAAAGAGAAAGCAGAAAAAGAGAAAGTAAAATAGCGAAGAAGCTACCCATAAACTAGAAAACTTTCAACACCACCCTCGTATTTCTTTCGTTTCTCCTTTTATGTTACATTTGTCTATCTTTGTAAACTGTCACTCAATTGGCAATTTTTCCATCAATTGTTGTTGCTACGTTTTACATTATTTAGTAGAGTATATTTTGGTCAATTGCCGACATTTTCAAATCCATTGGGGTTTTCAGCAGAGTTAAACGCGTTCAGTTGAGCTTTAGATATTTATTTGGTTTTCTTTTTTTTTTCTCTTCATTGTTTAGTGAATTTTAGTTTTTCATACACTTCCATTCAAAAAAATATTCAGTTGAAAATGTAAAAACAATGAAGAGGACGAACTGAGATAAGATGCAAAAGAAAAAAGAAACAAAAAATTGGTTGTTATTTAAATATTGGGATTTGTGAACGAAAAATCATTGACAACGAATTTCCGTGCACATTAAACGTACGCTTTGATTGGATTTCACGCACACACACACTCACACAGAGACATACACGTACATGTACGCACAAAGCCGCAATTTTTTTGTAACAGTATTTACTTTGCGCTTTATATTTGACGTTTGTTGATTGCCAATTGGCTTTCGGCTTAATTCGGTGTACAGCTCATTGACTGGTGACCAAATGACTAGATGACTAGACCACGCATTTCGGTATTTAAGTGGATTAAGTTAATCGGTGAAACATGTTTTTTTGGTTGCTTAACTTTTACGTGTTTTCCACTTTTACTTTTATTCCTATTTGATTGCAGTAATGGATTCCCCGCATTATTGCTTTGACATTACAAGCGTGACAAATTGTTGGTAGTCAGGCGAAGAGTATGATGTCTATATTCATGATATGTAAAATGTAAGAAATAAATAAGAGTGAATTTAGGCTGAAACACAACTAAGGAAAAATCTTGAAAAAATATTTATTTCCAAATAAATATTAATTTTATTTTCTTTGACTTTATTAATTTCAATTTATTTTGGTTGTTAGTTTAATTCATTATATTTTAATTTATTTTGATTTATTTTGTGTGCTTTATTCTATTTTGTTTCATTTTATTTAATACTTTTTTTCAATTTCATTTTTCTTAAACTATTTTATTTAATCTTAATAAGTATGACTTTAAATTTAATATAAATTAACTCATTTTATTTTCATTTCGTTTTATATTATTTTATTCTATTTTATTTAATTTTATATTATTTAATTTAATTTAATTTAATTTAATTTTATTTTATTTTATTTGGTTTTATTTTATTTAATTTTATTTTGTTTGATTTTACTTTATTTTATTTTTTTAATTTTATATTATTTTATTTTCAACTTCATTTCATTTCTTTTATTTTATTTAATTTTATTTTTTTTTTGTTTTATTTTATTTTCTTTTAATTTAGTTTACTTTATTTTATTTCATTTTATTTTTTTATTTTATTTAATATTATTTTATTTTATGGTACAATAGTTCCGTTTGTTATATTTTATTCTATTCTGTTTTTGTTGTACTATTTTATTTTATTTTATTTTAATTAATTTTTTATGTCATTTTATTATTTTATTTTATATTCTTTTGTTCTATCTAATGTATTTTAATTTATTTTTTATTTGATTTTTTTGTTTTATATTGTTTTATTTTATTTCATTTGCATTTCTTTTCATTTCATTCCATTTCATTTACATTTATTTAATTTTTTTATTTTGTTTTAAGTTTTTTAATTTAATTTTGCATTACCTTATTTTATTTTATATTATTTAATTTAATTTAATTTCATCTAATTTTATTTTTTTTTTTGTATTAGTTTAGATATTTTATTTTATTTTAATATAATTTATTTTATTTAATTTAATTTAATTTTATTTTGTATCATTTTAGTTATTTTATTTTATTATATTTTATTTTATTTTATTTAATATTATTTAATTTTATTTAATTTAATTTTATTTAATTTAATTTAATTTAATTTAATTTAATTTAATTTAATTTTATTTTATATTATTTTATTTTATTTTATTTAAAATATTTTATTTTATTTTATTTTATTTCATTTTATTTTATTTACATTTATTTTATTTTATTTTATTTTATTTTATTTTATTTTATTTGATTTCATTTTATCTTATTTTTTATATTATTTAATTTTATTTTATTGATTTTAATTTATTCCGTTTTATTTTATTTTATTTAATTTAATTTTATTCATTTCTTTTTAAATCTTTTAATTTTTTTAGTGGGAGTTTTTTAAGATTACTTCTACATTTTATCGCCTCTTTTGATCCAACTCTATTCTGTTTTCCTATTCGTTCCCACCCTTGTGAAGAAGAGATTGTCAAAGCAGAAGCTCGAAGTACTATAGTCCGGCCTTCCCGCAAACTGTGCGAGAGTTAATATTTAGGAGTGCTCTATACTGTCATTCCTCCAAGGCTGATTTAGATTCAGTTTAATTGCATAGCGGCTCACTTGAAGTTTGTCATACAAATTTAGATGAAGAAACTTGAGATGATTTATGAGGGCTTTTGGACCGGGTATCTTGCTTGCGCAAAGTCCTTCCTATCCTTCCTCGATCTTTCTGCGGTATTCTGCCCTCATGATGATTTTCATGCCTTAGCAGGGAATCTTGAAAACATACTGGATGTATCAACTGGTAAAAAGACCGTTTCGAGTTTTGCTGGGTGGTCAACTAGTTCACTGTTTTTGCTTCAGTTTTTTACGAAGTGTGTTTTAAAGGAATAGATTTAGAATTCGGCGTATTTTCCTGTCGTTGTTAAGACAATGTCCAAAGAGTATTCTGTACATCACAACCCCTGCTGCTGAGTTTTCGCATCAGTATCCTTACTGTAAGACACAATAGCAGTGCGTGTGGAGTATATCTGGTGATGCAGGCGCTGCCCATTTCAGCGGTTATGATCCGATCCTATCCCTCAAGAAAGACTCCATAACTTTCGCAAGGGTCTGTTCGGGACTCAATTCTGAAAGTACTTATATAACAGATGCTGGAAAAAAGCTCCTCTAAGTTGGGGAAGTTCCCAAGAGAACATTTCTTTACGATATAACCAACTATAACGTGACGAACGGACTTGCCCTTAGAGTAGACGTGTTGCTTCCTATGAGAATTGAGGCGAGGCTGACAGACCGGACATCTTTTTGTATTCAGTCCTGCTTGTTTTGCTTTAGTATTGATTCATAGGTAGGGAATGTATTTAACGCACAAACAGGCTTTGTGAACTTCATATAGGAATGCGGAGGGGATATTTTCAGTCTCCTATGATTCAGCTTCTACAATGCGATCCAATCCTGGACAAAAGTATATGACTAAGATTTGTGTATTTTAGGCAAAAGTTAGTATCTTTAGTAATGATTTAGAGGAATAGTCTCAAGCTATCACTATTTTGAGCTCCATTATTATCAACCAACTACATATACTCGTATACTCCTTATCTTTTCTATTTCGTTTCTTGAATAAGTCGAAGCGAATCATAACGAAATATTGGGGAACTACACAGAACATGACAGCCCTGAAGTCTGCAGTCTGATCTTCATCATCTGGAGCACACTTTAAATAACATAATGCTGGAATGTGATCGTTGTTCATAATTGTTAGGTAGAGGTTCGGACAATCTTGTAGGTCACCAAGTAAACTATGTTCTTTCGTTTACGGTTCGATCGAAATGCAGACAATGAGACTTGGATTTTTATCTACTCAGCTCGAATGTCGAAATATATATTTGTAGGCCGAGACTTAATATATTGTCTTACAGAAGACTTTGTTAATTTATAGAAAGTAAATTATGTTATGTAGAGAGACCTCAGTATTTTTAAATTTCCCTCGCATCCTTAATCCTTGGCTTTTATCAAGAATATATGAACTACAACTTTCATTTTCTGGCGTTACTAGTAATTTTCATTTCATTTGCTAGTTGAAATAAACTTTGACGTTGCCTTTATGCAATTTGTAACGATTTTCCTCCCCGCATGACTTGCTGTTACTAGCATTGAGGCTTATCCGGCCATCAAGTGGATTATATTTATACGCTTTACATCTTCCTTTATGTATGGGGATATAGTGATTCTTTTTCGAATTTCTTTTCTTTTTTATATGATATTTTCTTTGTACTTCTCACTCGCTGCCCCGCTCAAACTGCCAAGAGCTGCTATCTAGAAACGATATACACATATACTCGTACACTGTCCTTGCTTGGTCAGTGGTTGGTGGTTTGTGCTGGCGCACATTTATTTTCTTTCGTCCATAAACTGAACATTTTTTCCACAGCTATTGTTTCGCCATTTTTCTTTTATGTAAATTAAGTTTCACATTCTCTCTCTCTCTGTCTCTCTCTCTCTGTCTTTGTCAGCACCTCGTTCGCATATTCCATGCATTTTTATTTTCTTACTTTTCGCTTTTTTATTTTTATTTATTTTTTCAGCTTTTTGTACTTTTGTGTTTACTTTTCTTTTTGTTTGTTTGTTTGTTTGTTCGTTTATTTTGTTGCTTTTATTCGCATTATTCGTCAAGTATTTAAAATTGCATTCTTCTTTAACCACTTCTTGTTGGTAAGGAAATCTCACTTTGTGCTCTTTTCGATTCATTCAGGCGTGGCTTTTATGCCAATTTTAACTACATGCAGTGATAATGTGTTAATTTCAACTTCACTTTTAAATCGCACTTTTCGCAATGAACCAGTGTAAATGCATACTTACATACATATGTACATATGTACGTAGTTATTTTCGATTTCTTTTTCTCTGTTTTTTGCCACATTGCTCACGCTCCTTCTTAACAAGCAGTAATTACAATTATTGTGTAGGGTTATCCATTTCGGGGTTTCAAATGTACAGATATACAGCATATTGACATCTGTCAAACCTGACATGTTTTGTTTTAGTTAAAACTGTCAAAACTTATTAAAAAAGTATTATTTATATTTCGAGCAAATCGAACTTGGTTCCAGGTCTCTGGTCCTTTACCAGAAAACAAAAGTATTCCAAATTAGGCATATCGTCCGAAAATTTTACTAAATCCCATAAAAAAAATCAAGGATACAGAACTAAAAATGCTATTTTTAACAGAAAAACCACCTACATATATACCGAATTTCAAGTAAATCGACCTGTAAATACTATTTTTCCAAATAGTTCGGCCCTTGGTTCACTTAATCTAGGCAAAATGCTATAGGTGGCGACAAAATCAATTCGATTTTTTTCGAATAATTTGGTCTCTCGTCCAGATCCTGTTAATTCAAGCAAAAAGTCTACCGAATTTCAAGTACATCAAATTATATACGAGCGGATTAACAAAAGTTCGGTAAGTTGACCGGGAAAAAAAAAAATCTTTTTGTCTTTATTTGTAATCTTTGCCCTTGTCCATCTTGTTCATAAAAATCGCCATTGCTCTCAAAGCATTTCTTAAGCCTATAGATCCACTTCTGAAAACTGTCTTTAAAATTTTGCTTTTCAAACTTATCAGGTGTAGCATTAACCGCATTATTTATCTCCTCGTTGCTATTAAAGTCCTTTCCATTTAAATCTTTTTTTAATTTTTGGAAATAACCAGAAATCACAAGGTGCTATATCCGGGGAAGTATTTCTTCGATCCCAGAGGTCGCAATAAAATTACTCGTTATTTCAGCAGTGTGGGATGGCGCGTTGTCATGATGTAAAAAGTAGCGCCACAAATCTTCTTTCTTCCTGTTTTCCAACAAATTTTTGAAAACTCTTGGTAAGCACTCTTCGGTGTACCATTTTACAGTTACCGTCTGTCCTTTTTCCATTGGAATAACAGCTACGATTGTAGATCGGGTAAAGTAAACTGACATCATTACTTTTCCTGCTGATTTTTGTTGCTTAGATTTTATGGGTGGGTTTGCTCCTGGTGGGCTCCATACCATATACTGCTGTTTGGTTTCTAGATCGTACTTATAGAACCAAGATTTACTAAAGTTACTAGTCTGACCATTTTGGGATTTGTTAAGGAAAAATTTAGCAAAATGCACTCGAGCCTCTTTTTGGGCCTCTTTGAAAATTCGTGGTACCCAACGAACAAATTTCTTCGTGTATACCAGAAGGTTACTTAATATTCTCTTTGCAACCATGGAATTCAA
Organism: Ceratitis rosa; assembly: GCA_037013455.1. Lineage (NCBI taxonomy): Eukaryota > Metazoa > Arthropoda > Insecta > Diptera > Tephritidae > Ceratitis > Ceratitis rosa. Next base: position 26,101,884 of record JAWMAG010000004.1, read on the forward strand.
GCTCAATTCATTAGCAATCATTTATTGTGTCACACGTCGGTCTTCGTCAATTTTGGACTTCACCAGAGCTACAGTGATTTCATCAGTGGAAGATTTTGCTCGACCTTCTCGGGCCTCCTTATCTACGGAAAAATGTGCGGTCTTGAATCTTCGAAACCACTAAGGAATAGACTTTAAAGATGGTGCAATCGTTCCATATGAAATTTGCCATTTACTGAATATTTGTATTGGCTGTAAATTGCGCCGAAACCCGAGGAGAGTCACATGGCCATCTTCTGTTTGCGCTGATGGTGGAATTTCGTCTGACCTATCGTCAGCTATATTGGGTTTTCTCAAGCAATTGGTTAAATTTGAGAAAAATTTGAGTAGACTGGATCGGTTACAGATTTGCCTATCCGAAGACCTGAATGTTCCGAACATTGTCAAGAGCTGGGACTTTCTTGCGTTATATTTTGGTCTCTTTTGTACTTTGACTTCCACCTTCTTCTTTTTCTTCTTTACTGGCGTAGACACCGCTTACGCGATTATAGCCTAGTTAACAACGTTGCGTCAATCATTTCATATTTTCCCTTTTGGGCACCAATTGGATATACCAAGTACAGTTAGGTATTTTTCACCCTGGCCTTTCTAACGAAGTGGAAGTCTTTCTCCTCATCTTTTGCACCGGCGGGTACGGCATCAAAGGCTTTCGAAGCTGGAGTCGCTGTTTCCTGATTCGCTGAACGATGGAAATTTCGCCGTACATCTCGTAAAGGTCATCGTTCCATCGGCTGCGGTATTCGCTGTTTTCAATTCGTAGAATACCATTATTCTTAGGCAACACATTTCTCTGGAAAACTCCTAACGCCGACTAATGAGGTGTTGTCATCGTACATCCCTCCGCCACTTGAATCCATATAAAGTCCAGCTTACACAATTACTGAAACAAGCTACCATTCACAACGCCATACATACACGTATGTCGATTGGGCTCCTGAACAGCAAACAGGTGTTCTCATTCGGTGTATACGTAATTATGCAAAATTCTTACATTCTGGGGCTACAAAAATAATTGAAGAGATGCCCCTTACACAAAAAAAGTGCGTCTGGTGTATTCTTTGGTCCAAAGATGTAATTGGACTTTATTTCTTACAAAACGACAACGGTAGGGGTGTCACTGTCAACTCGAAACGTTGTGATCGTATGAGATCCAGACGACTCTTTTGAGCTGCGACGATCAAGTGGTTAGCATTGTGTACTGCCATTCTAAAGGTCAGGGTTCGAGTCCAACAAAGTTATGGAAAATTAATTTTTCTAATTGCGGTCGCCCCTCGGCAAGGAATGTCAACCCCTCTCGGTTTATTTCGTACATGAACTAAAAGCTCCTGATAAAAATGCAGCGGCCATACGGAGACGGCTCAGAAAAAATTATAGGTACGTACCTCCTTTTGTTTGAAAAACCAATATCAAAGCGCATATCACAAATTGGAGAAGGGGCTCGGCAGAAAATCGCTTCAGCTGCTAATTATTATTATTATTATTATTATTATTATTATTATTATTATTATTATTATTATTATTAAGACCATGTCTTGTACAATATGTGGTATCAACAAGATGGTGCCACATGCCACACAACGCGAGGGAAATTTTCCGGTCACGTAATATCTAGTTTTGGCGATGTAAATGGCCACTGGGATCGTGTGATTTGACACAGTTGAACATTTTTTTTGTGGGGCTAAACGAAAGACCATGTCTATGCGGTTAAACCTTTGACTCCTGATCACTTGAAAACTAACATTCGTCAAGTTATGGCTGAAATACCGCCCAATGTATACCAAAAAGTGGTCGTAACTCACCTCAAACCGATCGAAGTTTACAAAAATGCTCGAAGCAGTGTTTCACATATAATTCCAAGGGTAAAATTATTTTAATAAAAAAGGAATTTCATAAAAGAAAACAATTTTAAATTCATTTCATTTACGTTTATTACCGAAACCACGAAATGAATAAGCCTGCATTTTATTCTTTCGGGATTAAGTTCGATACTCACTTTGGGTGCTTCACTTTTCGTTTTCAGCTATATAAGTAATTTCTCTTCTCTCCACTTTATAGCAAGTGTCCGTTTAATTGCCTTATTGGTGTTTTCTCATTGAGAACGAAATCCGAAAAAGATGAATTTTTTTTACAAATCTTGCACTTGATGATGAAACCATTCAACAAGCAAAAGAAGTGGTCTTTTAGATTTTGATGTACTGCAGTTTAGTACAACAGAGCGGAGTTGAGTCGAGTTAAGTTGATGTGAGGTGATGTGGCCTAGAAGTCTATTGTGATACCACTGTGGAGGCTGTAGAACCATTTGAACTACCTCATTAACCCCGCTGTCGATTTGTAACTTCATTGAAGAATTGAATGTTGGATTTATCGAGGTGGATATCGCGAAGTGTGTTTTTCTTCGAGAGTTCAGTGTACTCCTACATATAAATAACTAATTAAACGATTATTTTTCTAGCAGATCTAGCTGATCTTTTTAACGGAGTAGAAGTTTCTCTTCCTCTGCTTCCACTGGCTGGTACTGCGTCGAAAACTTTGACATCTAGAGTATTCTCGCTCTTAAAAGGGACATGTCCTAGCCTGTGTACACACTGCCTCTTAATTTCGCAGGGCCATATTAAAGTCATTGTCAATTAGGTCAAGTAAAAATTTCGTTCGGGTTTTTATCTAAGAGATGGCGTTATTACCCACAGTACTAGTGTTACGTGTCGCATCATGTCATACTATACAGCGATGAAAACATATTTATTCGCGCAAAATCTTTGTCTTTGACAGTTTTTCGATTGGTTGACTCAGTATGTTGTGAGTGCTCGTCAAAGATTGGCACCAGCAAAGAGAAAATTCGCTAAATTTTAAAATTTTTCTTCGATCAAGACGAAAAAGCAGCCAAAGTGGCTGAAAAAATTAATTTAGTTTATGGACCCGATACTGTAAACGAACGTGTAGCACAAAAGTGGTTTGCTAGGTTCCGTTCCGGTAATTTCGATGTCAAAGATGCACCACGCGTAGGGAGGCCTGTCGTCGAAAATTGCGATAATATCATGGAAATAATGGAAACAGACCGTCACGTGAGAAATTATTTAATTACTGAGGAACTAAAGCTAAGCGAGAAAACCGTTTGAAAGCATTTGCATAACCTTGGATTCAAAAAGAAGCTCAATGTTTGGGTGCCACACGAACTAACGCAAAAAACATGATGAACCGAATTTCCATCTGCGAATCGCTGTTGAATCTCAACAAAATCGACCCATTTCTGAAGCGTTTGGTGACTGGCAATGAAAAGTGGATCACTTATGACAACGTCAAGTGAAATCGGTCGTGGTCGAAACGCGGTGAGCCAGCGGAAACGGTGGCCAAGCCAGGATTGACGGCCAGGAAGATTTTGCTGTAAGTTTGGTGGGATTGGCAAGGAATCATCTACTAAGAGCTGCTCCCCTATGCCCAGAAACTCAATTCGGCCCTCTACTGCCAACAATTGGATCGCTTGAAGGCAGCACTCATCCAGAAGAGGCCATCTTTGATCAACAGAGGCCGAATTGTGTACCATCAGGACAACGCCAGGCCACACACGTCTTTGGTGAAGCGCCAGAAGCTCCAGGAGCTCGGATGGGAGGTTCTAATGCACCCACCTTATAGTCCGGACCTGGCACCAAGTAATTACCATCTTTTCCTGTCTATGGCGAACGCGCTTAATGGTGAGAAATTGGCCTCAAGAGAGGCCTGTGAAAATTGGCACTCTGAGCTTTTTTTGCTAATAGGGACGCAGCGTTCTACGAGAGAAGTATAATGAAGTTGGCATATCGTTGGCAACAAGCTTACGAACAAAACGGCGGATATTCGACTTAAATCGGAGAAATGTATACAAAGTTATCATATTTTGAAAAATCAATAAAAAACCGAACGAACCTTTTATTTGACCAATATTTCTAACAATTCCTTCGTCTGTATTATTCGTGTAGTCAATGCGCAAAAGACCTTTAATAGTTTACAAAACCTTTGTCTCAAAAGCTCCCAACGCCGACTAATTAGATGTCGTCATCGTGCACTATTCTTCCATGTGTAGAAAGACGGCATTAATGAGCGACTTGTAGGGTTTGGTTCGTCGAGAGAGGACTTTACTTTTCAATTGCCTACTCAGTCAAAAGTAGCACCTGTTGGCAAGAGTGACTCTGCGTTGGATTTCAAGGCTGACATTGTTATTGGTGCTAGTGCTGGTTCCAAGATATGACTATCAACAGTAACGTGAGAGCCAAAATACTCTGTTTGTTTGATATTTTGTCTTGTCTTCGTTCAAATTCCTATTTAGTCTGGAGAAAGTAGAACCTCATGGCGTGGTTGTTCGTAACAATGACTTCAATATTTTCAGGATACACCAGCAGTTGTAAGCTCTTAGAAAATATTGTATCTTCAGTAAATGACTTTGCAGCTCGTAATCGAAGAAGATATATTATGTGCCGATGGTTTTCTCCTGGATATTTTCCTTGATTTGGCCAGGTTTGAAGTCCCACTAATAGGGTTTAATTCGGTGGTGTATGGTGTACACACAGTAAGCCCGATAAGATCTTATTTGAGATACCTAGAAGGCTCATCCCCCGGCAGTTGTTTCCTGCAATTCTGCCAAAAAATGGGCTCTGGGCCTTAGAACTACCCGTCTTCGAAGAATAAGCTTTCTTAAACTTTCCTGCATTTATAGAAAGAAACTTTGATGAAAGCTATGGGTTAGGTCTTCCCAACCATTGCTATTGAGAAAAGTTTAGACAGCTTATGCGACATGGGATGTTGTACTGTCATGAAGACGGTTCAATGAACCATGCTTGGTTGTCCAGTCTGCTATCTTTACTATCTTCATAGGTCTCACACATCACTTGACTTCTCTTAGGTTAGGTTAGCGTAAAGTGGTTACTAGGCATCAGCTCACTTATGCGACCGAATGAGACCATTGTGATAGTACTGAGGATCCTAATAACTCCATCCGCTAGTCAAATCGTTTAAGTCTCTCAAGGTTGCTTAAGATTGCAGGTTCTTTCTTTTCAAAACAACTACTGCAGAAATTGTTTGATAGCAGGTCCAACCTCTCTGCATTCCTGCCTATTAGAAGAAGACTAATCTTTGTGGCTATCTCCTTTCTTTTCAATGAAGCAAGCTGTCTTGACCTTCTTTCGTTCCATGTCGTTCACATTGCAACAATTAGACTTTTCAGCTTAAGTTTTCAAAGAATAACTTCCTTATAGTAAGCTTACAAGTAGAGAGAGGCATGCCCAAAACTCTTCCATGATGGTGGAAGTTCGAGCACTTTCTGGCTGGCTCTTCCGCGATCTTCTAGCATATTAATGTGCCCTCGCACTCACACTAGGCTCAGGGTGAGTTTCTTATCCAAAACCTTAAATGTTTTGTGGCAATTTTCTGCTGTTTCTGATTTTATACTGACAGTTTCCAGGACTCTTAGTGCTGTGAAGATGTAGATACAATTCTACGAGAGAACCATTAAGCCTAGACAAGTCTTGGCTACATTTAAGGCTGTCATATTGTTTGAAAAACACTGCTTTTGACTGCAGTGTTGCTTGCTAATAACAAAACATTTGGGATGACAACCCTCAAGGACAGCGAAAAAATTTCAAACAGCCACAAGACTCAAGAGAGAATAGTAACCAAAAAAATTATAAAAAATAAAAATAAAATAATTTGATGAAATTAAGAAGAAAATACTCGTAACTATCCAAAAGTAAAATAAAACAGACAGTGGTAGGCTAATATTAATACGATTTTATATTTACTTTGCTTTAAACTCATTTTCACTCTATTAACTTATTTTTAGTTTCTACCTTCTTTAGTAGGCCAAGAGAGTATTTAGCAAATGCATTTAAAGGACCATCGAAAGCTGGTAGACGTTAAAAGTAGAACAAAAACGGTACACTGCATACCTCTATGTCTAAATATATAAATGGAAATAGAAAAGAAAACTAGTACAAGTTAAGTATAATAGTTGATTTAGTTGAAGAACGAAAGCGAAAAATATAAAAACCGGTTGAATGCCGGAGAATAACATATAAAAATGTTTGAAAGTTAGTAATGAACTACTAAATTTTAGTTTTCTGATTTTCTGTGTTGAGGTCGCCGTGGCGTATGATTAATTAGAAAGTTTTTGTTTTGCTTACTTTAGATGGTATGCTCAGATGGCATTGGGTGAAAAGAAGAGCATGAATTTAAAATTTTAAAACGAGCGCAGATCGTATTTTCAGTAAAACAGTTTTTATTTTAAATAAATATTTTATTAAGTTTTATCTTAATTAGATACATTTATTATATACTTTTTAATTTAATTTAATTTTGTTCAATTTATTTTACAATATTTTACTTTATCTTATTTTCTTTAATTTTCTTTTACTTTATATTATTTTATTTCATTTAAATTAATCTTTTCAAATTATGTTGTTTTATACAATTTTAGTTTTTTACTTTTCCACAGTATTTTATTCAAATAATTAAAATATAAGGAATAACAAAAGAAAAAATGGAAGAAAATAATATGAAAAGAATAAAAAATAAACTTAATGCAAAAATAAAATACAATTTCATTTTATTTTAGTTAAATTAATAAAATTTTATTTTATATTATTTAATATAAAATTATTTAATTTAGTTTTACTTTATGTTTCCTATTTTAAATAATTGTATTCCATTTTATATTTTGTATTTTATTTTATTAATTACAGGTAATATAATGTTAGTTTTTTTTCTATAAATTTATTTCATTTCTTTTTAATTTTATATTTACATTTTATTTTATTTGATTTTTATTATTTTTTTCTATTTTTTTATTCAGTTTTATTTTATTTGTTTTATTATATTAATTTTATTTCAAATCATACACTTCTATTTTATTATTTTAATTTATTTTATTAATTATTCCATTTCATTTAATTTTTATTATTTAATTTTTTGTGTGTTCGATTTTATTTTTCATTTTATTTAATTTCTTTATTTTATTTTATGTCATTTATTTTATTTGTTTTTTTATTGTATTTTATTTTTTTATTTCCTTTATTTTATTTGATTTTATTTGTTTCATTTATTTTATTTTATTTATTTTATTTTATTTTATTTTATTTTATTTTATTTTATTTTATTTTATTTTATTTTATTTTATTTTATTTTATTTTATTTTATTTTATTTTATTTTATTTTATTTTATTTTATTTTATTTTATTTTATTTTATTTTATTTTATTTTATTTTATTTTATTTTATTTTATTTTATTTTATTTTATTTTATTTTATTTTATTTTATTTTATTTTATTTTATTTTATTTTATTTTATTTTATTTTATTTTATTTTATTTTATTTTATTTTATTATATTTTATTTTATTTTATTTTATTTTATTTTATTTTATTTTATTTTATTTTATTTTATTTTATTTTATTTCATTTTATTTTATTTTATTTTATTTTATTTTATTTTATTTTATTTTATTTTATTTTATTTTATTTTATTTTATTTTATTTTATTTTATTTTATTTTATTTTATTTTATTTTATTTTATATTATTTTATTTTATTTTATTTTATTTTATTTTATTTTATTTTATTTTATTTTATTTTATTTTATTTTATTTTATTTTATTTTATTTTATTTTATTTTATTTTATTTTATTTTATTTTATTTTATTTTATTTTATTTTATTTTATTTTATTTTGTTTTTCATTTTATATTATTTTAATGAACTTTAATCTTTTTATTTCTTTTTTTACATTTTATTTTATTCAATTTCAAATTTATTTAATTTTGTTTTATTTTTTATTTTATTTATTTCATTTGATTTTATTCTATTTCTTATTTTACTTTATTTTTAAACTTACTGTATTTATATTTTATATTTATTTTAATTATATAAAATTTTTTAGTTTGTTGTACTTTATTGAAACATATTGCGTCCTTCGAATTATCAAACAATTTTCCGCACCAAATAAATTTCAACAAATCTCTGTAGATATTCATATCTTTTCTACTTGGTATATAACTTGGATTAGCACATAATAATAAAGACTTTGACACCTAATATAAAAGGAAGAGGCTAAAAATATATATATTTGTTGGCAAACAAAGCATTTAACAGGCACGATCACTCATTTTTGGAAGTGGTATGTATGTGTATTTACCTCTATGCTCGTATATGTATATAACTTACAACTACACATAAGATGACATGTCTAAGGTTTTATGGTGGCATCAACTCCACATACACATTTAAATATAAACTACTACGTATATTTTTTCTAACAAAAACCAGCCTTTATACATACATATATGGTACATATGCGTACTTCCTTATCTGGTGGCAATAAAAATCTGTCATAAAATCATGTGAACCGAAAACACTTGGCAGCTCGTATCTCTAAATAAGTAAATGTAATAAACCGCCCATAAGTAGGCAATAAATTTTATTATTTCAGGGCAATCTTACAAATAATGGCGACGGGTCAACACACTGCACAATACAACTGCAGACATATATACGAGTACATTACATAAGTGTGCAACAAGAGCACAAAGAAAAAATTATAATTGTTGCACTAAAAATGCCAGCGGGGTTAATATAATATTTATTATTAGGGTTAATAGCAATGGCTGCTCGATTGACACCAAAATAAATCGTGTAGATTAGCTATGGCATAGTTTACATTTGTGGTATTACTGTGACAGAAAATTAAAATGACGGAAAATATCATAAAATTAATTTAAGGTAAATAAAAGAAAATAAAATAAAATAAATTAAAATAAAATAAAATAAATTAAATGGTTGGTTGGTTGGTTGTCCGCTCGGCAGCAGTCATGCAATCTAGAGGTAGTCGGATGGTTATACTATATTTTCCCTTGACCGAGGTCACGTTTAGTTAGCCATGTAGTACGCAAACGGGTATGGGAATATATACGTACATGTGAGTACACATGGTTATTCATTATGTATTGGGACTGAATATTTATATCGTTGTTTATGAATTTTATAGTTTTTTTTTACACTGCTTCGAAGAAAAAAATGTAATTGGATACCTAATTTAAATTGAATTTTTTTTTTCAACAAAAATATGACCATGTCGAAATACTTTCATTCTCAGAGCTACGAATTTTTAAAATTTCTTGGAATATATTGTAGCATGACAGGAAGATAAATAATAAAATTAAAGAAAAATTGAATAAAAATATAAAATCACTTAATATAAAGAAATGAGAAAATTAATTTAAGTCAATTAAATGAATAATAAATAAAATTATAATGAAATAAAATGAAGGATATATATATACAAAAAGATAATAATAATAGTATACAATTAAATAAAATAAAATAAGTTAATATGAAATAAGATCAAATAATATAAAATAAGATCAAATAATATAAAATAAGATCAAATAATATAAAATAATATAAAATAATATAAAATAATATAAAATAAAATAAAATAAAATAAAATAAAATAAAATAAAATAAAATAAAATAAAATAAAATAAAATAAAATAAAATAAAATAAAATAAAATAAAATAAAATAAAATAAAATAAAATAAAATAAAATAAAATAAAATAAAATAAAATAAAATAAAATAAAATAAAATAAAATAAAATAAAATAAAATAAAATAAAATAAAATAAAATAAAATAAAATAAAATAAAATAAAATAAAATAAAATAAAATAAAATAAAATAAAATAAAATAAAATAAAATAAAATAAAATAAAATAAAATAAAATAAAATAAAATAAAATAAAATAAAATAAAATAAAATAAAATAAAATAAAATAAAATAAAATAAAATAAAATAAAATAAAATAAAATAAAATAAAATAAAATAGAATTGAAATAACTTTAAAAAATAATATAAAATAAAATAAAATAAAATAAAATAAAATAAAATAAAATAAAATAAAATAAAATAAAATAAAATAAAATAAAATAAAATAAAATAAAATAAAATAAAATAAAATAAAATAAAATAAAATAAAATATAATAAAATAAAATAAAATAAAATAAAATAAAATAAAATAAAATAAAATAAAATAAAATAAAATAAAATAAAATAAAATAAAATAAAATAAAATAAAATAAAATAAAATAAAATAAAATAAAATAAAATAAAATAAAATAAAATCAAATAAAATAAAATAAAATAAAATAAAATAAAATAAAATAAAATAGCATAAAATAAAATAAAAGAAAGGAATATAAAATAAAACAAAATAAAATAAAATAAAATTAAAATAACATTAAAAAATAATATAAAATAAAATAAAACAAAATAAAGTAAAGTAAATAGCAATTTAAAAAAATAAAAAAAATTAAATAATGTAAAATGAATGAAACAAAATTAAATTAAATTAAATTGAATTAAATTAAATAAATTAAAATGAAATAAATAAAACAAAAAAAAAAAAAATAAAAAAAAATTATTGTTTATTAAAAAATAGAGTAAAATATAAATAGTCTGTTAGTCTCATGCTCATATTTAATGAGAGCATCGGAGAACAGATTTCGCAGTCCCCTTTTTCATCGAGCTTTGAGCCGTTTGTAAAGATGGCTATGGTTCTTTGATTGAGGACGTTGGTGGTTTCCCACTCATTTCTGTTTGGGATTCTGGTGGAGAATTGTTTGTCGAAGTCCAGCTCCTCCGACTATTCTGCAAGAGATAATATTTTTCTGTGTCCTATACTGCAAACCTTCCGAGGTTAAGTTGGATTCAATCTGATTGCGTTGCTTGTAATTTCCCGTACAGATCCAGAGAACGGAAGTTGAGAAAAGTTAGCAGTGCTTTTGATGGAATTGATGGCAGTGCGCCTATTACCAGGATAGCAACCGACCGTTGAACTCTCTCTAATTTGCTCCTGAAGGTAATTTTGTCGAGTTCCAGCCACCAAACGGTGACACCGTAGAGTAGGATTGGTCTAACTACACGATATTCGATCTTAGATTCCATCTTATTCTTATCGCAGTTTTGCAAACGTAAAGTGCAGTTACAGCTTTCCTTGACTTTTCTGCCGTGTTCCGGCTCCAGCTGAGTTTGCTATCTAAGATTATTCCAAGATATTTGACTTCGGTTGAGAGAGTTCAGCTCTACGCCCTTTAGTTTATGTGACTTAAAAGGAGGCGATTTGTACTTCCTCATAAATGGATCCATTTCGATTTTATCTGGGTTAAAATCGAACCCGCTGTCACCAGTTCTCTACTATGTATAGGGTACTTTGAGGCAGATCGCGTAAAGTTTGTAGGTGCTTGGCTGTCGCTGTTAGGGCAAAGTTCACAGCATATGCCATCACACCACGGTCTGTGCTGTACAGTATTCTAATCACCGTGTTTGCTGTTAGACACCATAACAGTGGTGATAAAACTCCTGCTTGAGTGGTGACTCTTGTTGCGTGTCTGGTGATGTTGGCGCTGCCCTTCGCTGCCAAGGTGATTCTGTTTAACAGAAGAGATCTCAATATATTCACTATATGCTCTTGCAGACCCATATCTTGAGGAGCCTCTACTACGAAAACCAGAAGAATGTTGTTGAAAACTCCCTCAATATCGATGAAGATACCAAGCATATATTCCTTCCAGGCAAGTTCCTGTTCGGTGCACCCAACTAAATCATGTAGGTCTGTATAGAGAGACTTAACCTTGGAGTAAGCATGTTGCTTCCTCGAGAGCCTGGGAGTAGATTTCAGCGTATATAGCTGTCAAGCAGCCTTTCTAAGATTTTTAAGTGGAAAGAGGTAGGACTAATAGGCCGAAAGTCCTTAGGACTGACGTGGGTTCTTCCTCCTTTTGGGCAGGCTTGTAAATTTTGCATAGAAGTGGGGATGAGTTGTCCTCAGCCCTCTGTAGCTCAGCGGAGAAGATACTTCACTTCATGACTTCATCGTCCATTTTACACTTCTGCGATATACAATGCTGCTGATATCAAAGATGCGCTCATTTTCCATACGTGGAATTTGGTTATAGTTCTCTCTTGCGTTTTTTCGTCTCCATTTTAGCCGATCGTTCTAAAGTTTGAAATGAAGACTAATAAAGTAATATCAAAGGATTTGGTATTTTTAGATTTAACAAAAACAAATTGAAAGTCACCAACTGAACGATTTTTTTTAATCCCCTCGTACGAGTATTTCGATATATGAAAATCCTTGATTTTTAGACTCCGATTGAGTGTTTAAAATAAAATTCAATAAAATAAATAAATCAGTTCACACACATACACACACACACATACACCCATACATACACGCGTGAAGCTTATATTCAACAGAGACATAAGCTTTCATAAATTACTGCAAAATTATTACCAATTTTCTAAAATCGTTGCTCAAATAACAGCAGCAAATACAAATACACACACACACACGCAAACGCGTAGAAGAGAAAAGAAACCACGTAACATATTTACTGTGTGCTGCAACTAAAAACCAATTTTGTGCTTTTCTCATTTGCGCCAACAAAAAAAAAATAGCAAAAAAACAGCAAAAAAAAAAACAACAAAGTAGCCAAATTCAAAATAATTGGATGCCTTAGGTTTCGGTACATAGATACGAGTATGTTATATAAATGTGTGTATGTATAACCATAGAAGAAAGCTTTATGCACAAAAATTATGTGAGTTTAAGAAAGAATATATATATATGTATATGCACATATATGAAATGATATGTTTTTGTGCGTGAGTAATTTCACTTATATATGTATTTATATATATATAGATATAGGTATTTGTATAACATATAAGAGTTTGCTTGTATATTTGCTTGGCATCATGGCTATTTGCCCAGCTGGCCTGCAGCATCTTCTATACACGCTTCGATATTTTCCCACACACTTTTCTGGATTCAAGCAAAACTAGGTTACTTTGATCAAATTATTTGCCTTCAACGCAAGGAGTTTTTTTTTGCTCCAATAATAATATATTTATTTACACCTACATATTTATATTTGCAGCATATATATGTATGTACATATATTTAGTAAATTATATGTAAATATGCATATATTTGTATATTAAACATATATCATTGGAGACTTTGAAATTATGTACATATGTATGTGCTGTGAAAATATGTATGAATGTATATTGATATATTTTCTAAAAACTTTTTTTCATACATATGTACATACACATACTATGTACGGGAGCATCCCTGCTGGGAAAAGTCAACTAGTATGCATAAGTACTAGTTAAATACTAGTATTTTGAAGACCAAATCATACTAGTTTGTTGTGTACCAGAATTATACTAGTATTTAAAAGGCAAAAATACACTAGTTTACCAGAGACTAGAATTATGCTATTGAGTGTATGCACGAATGGTTTTTTTTCGAAAATTAAGACTTTATTGTGAAAAAATTGCTATACATTTAATGTTCAAAGTTTGCCTATCGGAAGCTACGATGTTTGCCCATCTTTTTGGCAGTTTGTGGATCCCATCCCAAAAGAACTTCTGCCGCTTGGAGGTCAAGGAAGACTCGAGCCAATTTCTGATACCCTGTTCTGAAGTGAAGCGTACTCCGGTGAGGGCATTCTGCATTGATCTGAACAAGTGGTAATCGGAAGGTGCTATGTCTGGGCTATAAGGCGGGTGCGGTAGAACTTCCCACCCACAGATTTCGAGATAGTTTTAAACTGGCCTTGCAACATGTGGCCAAGCGTTTTCATGATGAAAAATTATTGATTCGTGTCTGGTCGCATATTCTGGTAGTTTTTCCGCGATGGCCTTTTTCAAACGAATCAATTGTTTTCGGTAGAGGTCCCCATTGATCGTCTGATCCGATTCCAATAGCTCATAATAGAGCACACCCTTGTGGTCACACCAAATACATAACATAACCTTGGCACCATGGATATTCGGCTCTGCCGTGGATGTCGATGGTTGGCCGGGCTTCACATACGATCTCTTGCGTTTTGGGCTATCATAATGAATCCATTTTTCATTGCCAGTGACAATCCGATGTAAAAATGACTTCTTTTGGTGGAGTTGAAGCAACATTTCCGACATGCAGAATCGACGTTCGACGTCTCTTGGCTTTAATTCATAAGGCACCAAATTTCCAAGCTTCTGGATGAATCCTAATGATTTTAATCGTCTGGAAATGGTTGCTTGATCAACTCTTAATACTTTTGCAAGTTCTTCTTGCGTCTGGTATGCATCTTCGTCGAGAAATGTCTCCAATTCTTCGTCTTGAAATTTTTTTGGCTGTCTGGGTCGTTCTCCGTCGTCTAAGTCGAAATTGCGACTTTTGGCACGTTCGTTAGGCTAAAGCATGGTCACCATAAACGTCCAGTAAAATACGATGGCTTTCGGTAGCACTTTTCTTCATGTTAAAGTTATGAAGAAGAACTCCCCGCAAAAACACTTTATCTGGTACAAATTTTGACATTTTCAAATGAATGAAACAAATTGTTGTTCACGCTGAAACAAATGTCATCTGCTGTAAACCGAAATGACAGTACCTTTGAAATGAATATAGCCACAGATGAACACGACTCAAAATAATAATATATAAATCTGGACTAGTTTACAAAAATTCTAGTAAAAGCACAAGCATTTTGCAGACCAATTGATACCAGCAGTACTCTTAAGTAACTAGAAGCTCCGGCCACACATTATTAAGCTTTGCACTATAACAACAACAACTAATTAAGCTTCAGATACATAGATCGATATCTCAATCCCTTCCTGGAAAGAAATAGTGTAACAAATTTCAAGTAAAGTGATCCATAAGTGCGTTTTTTCAAATAAGTTGGCCTCTAGACAACTTGCCATGAAAGTAGTTTTTCAACAACATTCTCAAATCTACTTGAACATACACAAAAAATTGAATTAAAATCAGTTCAATTGCTTGGAATATCTGTGGCGAACTAGTTCTCAACTGGTTAATTATTTTAACTAGTATATATGAACTGGTATTTAACTAGTATGAAGCTGATGCATAGACTGAATATTGACAGTTCGTAAGACATTAAAAATACCAGTTGCTTACATGGAAAATAGATGTAAAATAGAAGAAATAGTTGCTGGAAAAATCTAAACTAGTTGGATTCTAGTTAACAACTAGTATTTTTCCCTGCAGGGATATCAGGGAATCAATATTAATGTAAATATATACATATACGAGTATATATACATACATATCACTGCACAAATGTCATTCTTCATGTACCCACATACATAAATATGCATATTTTATATATGTATATATATAATTGTACGTATGTATGTATATATATATGTATACTATATACGCTGACTCTATTTGGTATGAGTTATGCCCAGAAATTGGCACACAAACGAACTCATAAACATTCATTTGCATATACTCGTACCCATACACACACACATACATACATACGAGTACATATGTACATGTGGGTGTGATTGGCCTCTTATAAATTTTTATGCGCATAACCTATAAATTCCATTTTATTTTATGTCAACCATCAATGCATTTTTACGAGCGTCGGTAGTCTGTTTGCATATATAAAATTTTGATGTATATGTATTTGTCTGAAAATATTTAATAAAAAATTCACACTTCTGTTTCTATTCGAGTATAATAAAATTTTATGATTTGCCTTGGATAATTTTTTTTTTTTCAATTTTCAAATAAAAATTTCATAAATCAATTTTTGTTGGATTTCTTTACTGGCATACCAATAGTTTTGTGAGCAAATATTATAAGATTAAAAAATATTGCCGCATTCACAGAGTGACTGAAGTACAAGAGACGTTAAGGTCATTGGCGGAATAATCGTCGTGTGAGTATTCTGTCGAGGATTATATATCGGCAGTAGATTCAGGGTGTTTTCAGACGGAGAAGGCGTTATCAAAGATAGGGGAGTGAACAGATTGCATCGGTGCAATGGTGTGTAGTCCAGCTTCGCGGCATGCAATTGCAGTCGCGGGACTATACCAAATTCTTACTTTTGCATCCTCTACTCAACGCTTGTGCAAGATGCAGCAACCAACCCATATGTAGCACTGCATCGTCGCTAACAGAGAGGTAGCTTCAGTGGAGCCACTCCGACACATTCAGTTTATAGATTCACTAAAGTCTAATTGCAGCGTATATTCATCAGAGGTGTGACAGCAAGCTGGCGGCGGTTTTGAAGCCAGCGGATCGCTACCGCGCCGTATAAACCAGCTCCAATGGAAAGCTCTACCACGCTCCGGTTGAGATACTCCAATTTTCATGAAGATCACTGTGAACTAGGACTATGATTAAACGGCACACATCAATCCCCTAACTGAAACAATGCCACTGCCTAGCTGCTTGAGGTTCTTGGAAGACTCAAGACTGATATCCCCACTGTCCAAGAAGTGTGATGGACTGAACAAAGACGGAAGCGAGTAGGTCCATGTGAATATTACTACAGTGGCAAAATAGTGTGCGCGAATTGGGTGTCAGTCTCGTGGTGGAAGAGATACTTCGCCGCCGTATACTGACATTCACCTCGGTGGATTAACGTCTTGCCAAAGTCCGCATCAAAGTACAATTTTTTACCAAAAGACAATGACGATGTGACCAAGGATGCCTTTTATGAGCGCCTGATGGACAAATAACATCGACTCGGACCATTATCTAGTTGTGTATCAAAAAACGCCAGTCAACAAAACCAAGAAATTTACCACGTCGAGGAGCTGCAACTACTTGCACTCCTGCTCTCTGAGAGTACTCATCAGTAACTCTGCATAAGAGAACTATGGGACAACTTGAGAAGCTCGAATTCTTCGAAAAGATACGATGACTTTAAGAACGTTTCAAGACCGGAGGAAACTCTTATAGGACTCAAAAAGCTGATCTACCCACGGAGCATATTGAATTTGCCGACGGAGCACTTCTCCAGCCAACTGAATGGCAGTGAAATTGGAGCATACGATGACGATGGAAAAGATGTTTCACTACCCGACTTTGAAGAACTTCAGATAGCAATCGCCCGCCTGAAAAACAACCAAGCATCGGATCTGTGGATTGCAGTCCGAGCTATTCAACTACGGTGACTAAGAGTTGATAAGGTACATGGATCAGCTTCTTTGTCAAATATGGGCGTGGGAAAGTGTGCCCGACGATTGAGACAATCCACAAAAAGTGAGATCCTATAGTCTGCACCGAGCATCGTTGGATGCTTATAAGACCTTAAAGCCCATTGTCAAATCACACAAATCTTGAAAAAGACTCGAGAAAAAGTGTCGACCTCACCTCTTCATCAAAGCAGCTTTCGACTGCACAAAAAGGGTCTGTCTTTACGTCGCTATGTCCGGATACGGTATCCCCGCAAAACTCATACGGGTATATAAACCGTCAGGATAGGGAAGGACCTCTGAGCCGCTCGATATCAATGGAGGCAGACAGATAGGGTGATTCCTTATCGTGCGAATTCTTTAATTTATTGCTGAATAACATAATAGCTGCAGAGCTGAATAGAGAAGGTACAATCTTCATTAGCAGTGTACAGCTGCTGGCTTATGCCGATGATATTAATATCATGGACCTCATTTACCATGTAGTGGGTTCTGTATCAGGGTCAGGACAAGGCGAAATATCTTCTCTCATCAAACGAATAGCCATCGCATTCGCGACTCAGTAACTACGTCGCTGAGGACACTCACAACTTCGAGGTCGTAGATAATTTCGTCTATTTATGGACTAGTATTAATAAAAAAAAACAAAGTCAGCCTTGAAATCATACGCAGAATCAGTTTTGCTAGTTTGAACTGAGTAGGCAATTAAAAAGTAAAGTCCTCTCTCGTTGAATAAAGACCAAACTCTACAAGTCCTTCATCATTCCCGTTCTAGTATAGGACGATGACAACATCTGATAAGCCAGCGTCGGTAGTTTTCGAGAAAAAGGGTTTGCTTATGATTTACGGTACTCTAAGATGGCGAATACAGCAGGCTATGGAACGATAAGCTGTACTAGATTAGATCATGTGGTCCGGATGGATAAGAATACTATAGCTTTACAAGTTTTCGATGCAGTATCCACCAGTGTAAGGAGGAAGACCTCTACACTGTTGGAAAGACGATGTGGAGAAGAACATGGCTGTTCTTGGTAATTTCAATAGGCGCCAAATAACGGAAGGAAGGACTAAATGGCGCGCCGTAAACTATGCTGCACCGATCTGGGCGCGGGGACGAACGAGACGCAGTTGAGGAAGTTACAGGCCTGTCAAAACACTGTCCGTAGGACTGCGACAGGAAACCTCCTGATGTCGCCGGGGCATCACTTGCACAGCTACGAGTTAAGGAGCATAATGCTTTGCTGTGCAAGCAGTTCCTAGCAGAAAGAGTGTACTTGATATGAAGAACACCACCCAGCAACACGTGCAACAACCGCTGGACAGGATGGCGTACAGACAAGCACTGAACGCCATTCACCAGGAGTCAGACAACCCCTTCAAAGACTCCCTTCCCATGAATGGCGTGCTAGGAGTTAAACCACCACCTATTGCAGGCAACGAGCTCGAGCTGCCTCGTGAGACCTGCGTGACCCTGGCACAACTTAGGTCTGGATATTGTAGCAGGTTAAACTCCTACCTATACAGACTCGACCCCACATACCCAACGTATAACCTGCATGTGGAGAGTCTCCGCACGACACTAACCACCTCTTCACGTGCCCCCTTAAACCGACTCATCTAACCCCGCTCTGCCTTTGATCTAATCCCGTCGAAACAGCACGTTTCCTGGACCTCCCTTTAGATGTCCTCGGCGACTTAGATTGATTAAGCCTGTCCTAAGGGGGGTTAAGGAACCGCTACAACAACAACAACAACGACAACCATTTATGTACATTTAATATATCAATTTGACAAGCAGAAGCAGGAAATGCATGACCCAGTTGAACAGCATCAGTCAATGAACGTTCAAGTTGCGACAGACAAGACAGACAGCAACAGCAATAACAATTGGGTGAGATGTTGAAATTGTCATGGTGATTTCGAATAGATTGAGACATTGCGTGAAAATATTTTCTTTTTTTTATACGCTAAATATATTTGTGGGCATCAAACACATTTATAACTCCTAGCGGAACAAGAAATTATATCTAATGAAGACATACATACATATATGTATATATATACAAGATAGTTACATGTAATAAATTTCAAATATTCGCGAAATGTTGTTGGTAAAGTTCAAAAAAAACACATATGCATAAATTGACGACCATTTTATTTTATTCAATGCAAAACTAATGCTTATGCGCCTTTATCTATGCAATGTTCTACAGCATATTTATATACTGTTACTACTTGGATGAGAAAAAATCGTTGTTGTTGCGCTGCCACCTCAACTGTTTAGCATGTGTGAATAAGTACAATAAAAGCGATGAGTTAGCATACACAAGTACTTCAGTGTGTCTAGCTGTGTGTAGTGTGTGTGTAGTGTGTGCGTGTGTGTGTGTGTGAGTACTTTGCGTGAAAGGGGATAAATATTGATAGGATATCAAGTGGCTTTAGCTGCTGCCAAGCAGCTTGTAACGAGCCATGACACGTCTGTTAGCTATCCACATGCTCAAGTAATATATATATATATATATATATATACACAGTTGCATGTACGTATGTATGTTTGTCTGCATATGTGTGCGCTAACACTGTGTTAGGCGTTAGGTGCTTATGCTAGGAAATTGATTGTATTGTTTCAGTTATAAATATAAGCAAAGGTTTATACTATCAACACACACACATACAAACGTATGTATACCCTGTTGGGAAAAATACTAGTTGTTAAATAGAATTGAACTAGTTTAGATTTTTACACCAATTAGCTCTTCTATCTTCTATCTATTTTCTATGTAAGCAACTGGTATTTTTAATATCTTACGAACTGCCAATTGTCAGTCTATGCATCAGCTTCATACTAGTTAAATACCAGTTCATATATACTAGATAAATAATGGTTCTTTCACTAGCTCACCAGAGATATTTCAAGCGTTTGAACCGATTTTAATTAAATATTTTGTATGTGTTCAGATAGTTTTGAGTATGGTGTTGAAAAACTTCTTTCACGGGAAGTTGACTAGCGACCAGCTTATCCCACCTATGGACCACTTTACTTAAAATTTGGTACACTATTTCTTTCCAGAAAGTGGATCAGATATCGATCTATATATTTGAAGCTTAATTAGAGCTATTAATTATTTTTTTTAAATTGAAAAGGTATAAAAAGACACAATTATAAATGGTAGCTGTTGTTTTAATCTATTAATAATTTGTTGTTTTTATTTTTACAAAACTACAAACTCGTATCAATAGAATTAGTTTACTAGAATTCTTGTCAACTAGTCCAGCTTTAAACGAAAAATACTAGTACGAGGGGATTAACAAAAGTTTGGTCAGTTGTTGACTTTCAAATTGTTTTTGTTAAATCTAAAAATACCAAATCATTTGCAATTACTTTTTTAGTCTTTCTTTCAAGTTTTAGAGCGATCGGCTAAAATGGAGGCGAGAAAACGCAAGATAGCTGAGGATAGTTCAGATGAAATTTCACCACTAACCCAAACAGAAATTCGCCATGTGATTGCCTTCGGGTTTCGGCGTAATTTACAGCCAATACAAATATTCAGTGAATGGCAAATTGCATATGGAACGTTTGCACCGTCTTTAGAGATTATTTCTAAGTGGTTCTGAAGATTCCAGATCGGAAATTTTTCCGTAGAGTACGAGCCCCGAGAAAGTCGACCAAAATATTCCACTGATATCGACACTGTAGCTCTGGTGAAGTCCAAAATTGACAAAGAACCACGATTGGTACAAAAAATGGTTGCTAAAGAATTGGGCTTGAATTAAGTAATCATCTGGGATACATGAAGAAATCTTCTCGATGGGAACCACAAATTTTAAATGAGGCCCAAAAAGAGGCTCGAGTGCATTTTGCTCAACTTTTTCTAAACAAATTCGAAAATGGTCAGTCTAGCAACTATAGTAAAGGCGTTACTGTAGACGAATATTGGGACTATAAGTTCGATCCAGAAACCAAACAGCAGTCCATGGTATGGAGCCCAACAGGTGCAAACCCAGCCGTAAAATCTAAGCAACAAAATTCAGCAGCAAAAGTAATGATGTGAGTTCACTTCGCCCGATCTAAAATCGTAGCTGCTATTTCACTGGAAAAGAGTCAGACGGTAACTGCAAAATGGTACACCGAAGAGTGCTTACCAAAAGTTTTCAAACATTTGTTGGAAAACAGGAAGAAAGAGGATTTGCGGCGCTACTTTTTACATCATGACAACGCGTCATCCCACACTGCTGAAATAACGAGAAATTTTATTGCGATCTCTGGGATCGAAGGAATACGTCCAGCACCATATTCCCCGGATATAGCACCTTGTGATTTCTGGTTATTTCCAAAAATTAAAAAAAATTGAAAATGAAAGGTCTTCAATAGCAACGAGGAGATAATAAATGAGGTTAATGCTGAACTTGATAATCTTAAAAAGCAAGATTTTGAAGACTGTTTTCAGAAGTGGATCTATAGGCTTAAGAAATGCTTTGAGAGCAATGGCGATTATGTGCAGAAGATAAAAAAGACAAAGATTGCGAGTAAATACAAAAAGATTTTTTTTTGTTTTTTTTCTGGTCAGCTTACCGAACTTTTTTTTAATCCCCTCGTATAATTCTAGTCTATGCCAAACTAGTATAAGTTTTTTTCTTTTTATTACTAGTACAATTCTGCTTCACAAAAAATTGGTATGATTTTATCTTCAAAATACTAGCATTTAACTAGAATTTCCGCATACTAGTCTACCTTTTCTCTACGGGGTATATATTTTCACATTTGTGAAGGTGCTTTAGTTGGCGTGCTCTGCTATACAATATGTTTGTTTTATAAATTTATATTGTAAACATGATTTTATTTTTTCATTATATGAATACATATGTGCAAACTTTGGGATCACCATAGGTAATAACGTGATGAGCATAGCGAGCGATTTATGGAGTCGTCTGCTCGTATGGAAGTAATGGCGCAGGTGAGAAAAATGTACATATAAATTTCCATGTATCTACATATTTACTTCAATGTATATATTTATGTATTTAAGTATTTTTGTATAAAAAATTGTTTTGAAAGTGAAAGTGTTTGTAATGCTCTTTAGGATATAGAAAATTGCATGTTTTTCTTTTTTTAATAGAATAAAAAACTATTTTACATGGAATTAAAAAATTATTCACGTTTAAATTAATAACAGCTGCTTGTGTTACTCTACGGAATAATACTAAAATTTAAGTAATTTATCAGTTGGAGTGGAGCACAGTTATTCCATGACTGATGGTTTTACCATAAGGTTTTCCTCACGCGGGAACCCTTTGGTGGATTTGATAAACACTGCGAGATTAACGTGTGATATCGTATGGTGCTTAGGCTTAGCCGAGTTAGCAACTGCGTGCCATTTAATTATCCTGAATATAGCAAATGAAGTGAGACGTCTCTTCATCTAGAGGTCTTCCTTTTCCTCTGCTTCCACCGGCGGGTAGCGCTTCGAAAACTTTCAAAGCTAGCGTATGCTCTTCCATTCGAGGACTACATGAGCTACCCAATGTCTTTTGATTCACTAAACTATACCAATTTCGACGTATTTTCATACGATCGTCTGTGGCAATCGCTGTTGCCAATGCGCAAAGTACTGTTGCTGTTATTTAAAGGTTCATTAATCTTTTGCAAAATTTTCGCCTCTAAGAGTTGTGGTTATTGTCGACTTTTCAGCAACATAAAAGTTGAAATTTGCCGGTTTTTTCGATAAACAAAACACTTTATTTTCTGAGGAACCTCAAAATTTTTTTATTCAAAGTATCGACCATTGGTTTCTACACATTTCGCCCATCTCTCAAGTAAATTATGGATACCATTCCAAAAAAACGTTTTCTCTTTCGAGGTAAACCATTCGACGAGCCATTTTTCGACTTCTTCAAAATTAGCGAAGCACTGCTCTGCAAGGGAGTGTCCCATCGACGCGAAAAGGTGATGGTCGGACGGGTCTGGAGAGTACGGCGGGTGCGATAATATTTCCCAATTAAGTGTTTTTAATATGTCTTTCACCAGTTTAACGGTATGAGACGACGCGTTGTCATGTTGCAAGATAACTTTACCATGTCTTCGGGGCCATTCCGACCGTTTTTCGATCAACGCATGATTCAAATTGATCATTTGTTGTCGATAGCGATCCGTGTTCACCGTTTCACCAGGTTTTAACAACTCGTAGTACACCACACCACACTGGTCCCAAAGCGATTTGGCCTTGCAGTCGAGTGGCCAGCTTCAACAGGAGAAAGCCATGTTGTTTTTCGCTTCGGGTTCTCGAAATAAATCCATTTTTCGTCCCCCGTGACAATTCGATGCAGAAAAGATTTCCTTTCGAATCGTTGAAGCAGCATTACACAAACGGTTTTTCGATTTTCCATTTGTCTATCGTTCAGCTGGTGTGGCACCCATTTTCCATACTTCTGGATCTTTCACATGGCTTTTAACCGTTGGCAAATTGCTCCTCGAGTCACATGTAGTGTTTCTGCCAATTTTTTTTGCGATTGGGTTGGATCAACATGCAATTCCTCGTCTTCGAACTTTTTCGCTGCACCAGGATGTTCATTGTCTGTCAAATCGGAATCTCCACTTTTAAATTGACTTGTACGCTACAGAACGGCTTGAAGACCTTAACAATTCCGATGGAACTTACGATGCTACTAAGCGTTGGCTTATACAGAAAAAGTGGCAAAGAGTTAGCTCCTTATCGATATGTCTAGGGCAGCTTAAGAAATCGTTGAAAAGTTGGTGTCTTCCGTTTCTCTTTTACGAGATTTTTCCTAGAATCGGCTCATGTCCACCAGCTGTACGTAAGGTGGATCTACTGGGTCGTTGTTTTTGTTGTTGCACCGGTTTTCTCAATCCTGCTAAGGGAAGGTATATTTAGCCTTTGTCTATGATACGATTCTGCGCTGTAGTGGCTTATGGGGAACTTTAGGTGGAGTATTTTATTCCTGATGTGCCTCGGTGATGGTTCGTTATCAGGCAGAAGTCTGTTAGGATGATCCTTGTAAACATCACATAACATTAAAAAGATGGGTGCAAAGGTAACATCAATAGTTCTCAGAAAAGCGTCAAAATTATTGAAAGATGTAAGTTTTGTGCAAAGGACGTAGAAAAGGTCTCTGGTCATGGAAGTAGTATGGGATTATACAAATTAAACAATACCGAGGTAAGGATTCTTTCAGCTTAGACCTCGAAATTCTACCGATAACTGTCGACCACTTAGATAATTCTTTTTCCAATTCATCAATCCCGGCGGTAGTGAATATTCCTTAATGTCCGAAAGTAGCCCTGAGTGATAGACTGTATCCAAGGTTTTTGATAGATCCATTGATATCAGGAGAAGACCAATTTTGATTAAGGTCATGGTTTATCTGGGTGCTTATGACGTTAAGTGCATTTCTGATATTGTGTACTTTACGAGCCATTCTGATGTGCTGTAAGGCTCAGGTTGTGAGCCCTAAGGTCCCATGTGTGTTCCTACTAAGGGAAGGTGAGGCTGATTCCTATGTTTACGTGGTTTTAATAACTGGAGCACTTTAACCTGTTTCCTTATTATAGGTCGTGGTCCGAAACAGATCGGGTACCTTGGTAAGGAATCCTACTACCGGTGGACTCAGATCTGTTATCATCAGCATGTTTATTCTATTGGACCCGATGAGACTTTAGCAGTTTAAAGACGGCGAATCACTTGTCGCTTCATTTTGCCCACCTAAACCGGCTAAATTAACTTGCGCTCCTCTTTGGGTCTGACGAGGCGCGGTCATCGGATGAAATATTCACCCATTCAACGCAAGCTAGGTTGCGCAAGAGAAGAGTTTGGCTTGTAGATTCTTGAAAGTTCCTCCCACTCGTGTCGGTTATATCGGTTTACCCATTGCCAAGAGCCCAAAGGAAATTGTTGGTGGAGTTCTTCGAGTCAGCCTGTCAGCCTGTCGGGATGAAGTGGGCGGTAGCAGTCACGGCTTTATTGCGGAATAGAAGTTAGCCAATGCTAACGGAGACGGTGGTGCACACTTGGGTTCCCATCATCTGGCATGTTTCCATATGACCATATTTGGCAAAGAAACTTTCAATATCTTTCCGCCATGGCTTGCATTCATACTTCTTTCAGCTCTTCTGCCCATACTCTTGAAAACTGCTTGTTTCTTCAACGGCGTAACGGGAGGCATTTGAAATATCGTCCTAGAGTTTTCCATTATCGATATGTGAACGAATGTGATGAGTGAGTAGGATTGCTGGCTTCTCTATCTTTCTTGATGCGCGCTCCTGGTGACACGGTAGCGGAAACTGAACTTCGCTGCAACAAAATAGTGATCCGAGTCAATGTTAGAACCCCGAAGAGCATGCATATCTACGACACTAGAAATGTGTCTTCGTTAACACGATCGAACTGGTTTCAAGTATTTCGTTTCGGTAACAACCAGATAGCTTTATGGATCTTTTTGATGTGGAGACGGGGCTAACGCTTATAGGTGCATTTTAGGCGCTCAGAAAATGTATCTTATCTTTGGTTGGGACATGAGCGAGATTGAGCGGTACTTTGAAGAACTTTGGATCATTGTGGTTTATGGCGAGACTTTCGTCCACCGAAGGGAACTCGATGTCTGAGTCTCTTCCTCTCCAAAACCAAATTTGCGCTCGTTTATGAAACCACTGTGGTACATGTCTCAACTATCTTCTCCCTTCGGCCTTTGTTCAGGGTAATTGTATTTCACTTGGACATCGATGATGTCAGCCGTATTTTTAATGAGAATGTCAACCAGCTAGGCATCGCCAGCTTTCCAATTAAGGGACCGGTGTTTGCCCTTAAAACGTATTCCTTTGCTGTGGTTGCCAAGAAGAGTGAGGTCCCTCATCCAAGTTATTTTTAGAGTTGGTTTCTACTTGGAGGTCTTAGGGTCAGGCTGGAGCTTCGCGGTGCGAGTAGGTATAGGATTTTTTTTTTGGATTTTTTTAAATATTCAATTCTTTACATATTGATTCGTAGATGTTTTCCCACCACAATTACATTGTTTGCTTCTCTTCTCATTTGATGTCATTCATTTGCGGAATTTTACTTATTACATCTCGTCTCAGCTGATTGCTTTGTTCGAATTTCTCTTTTAGCATTTTCCCACTAGCGTCACATGAGACCTAGATATGTATGTTTGTTAAATCGATATCATTTGCATATCTATACATACATATATACATACAAAATACCGCATCCTTAAAAAGGACTTCTTCAACTCAGCCGAAGTTCTCATCAACTTAACATACTAAAACGTTCTATATATAAGTATATTATACATACGTACATACTCTACGTTTCCCCAAACATATGTTTGTATGTGCGCGTTCCCAGCTTGTGGCAAACCATTGACTCAAAATACTCCGAGTAGAATTTCTCACACTTCAGTAAAGCTAAAGTGCCGCTATGCGGATATATCGATGCTGGCAGGCGGGTGGACATTTTCCCCAATTGCCGCAGTGGTCGCCCTAAAGTATGCCAACGAACATAGTTTACTCGTGCACTTTATTAGTTTCACACTTCAAACCCCTCAGCGGCGGCGGTGTTGGCGATGGCGGACGTTTGAATGCTTTGAGGGATATGTGTCAATGTGACGCGTAACTACTTAACTGGGTAACTGACAAACTTGGCTGACTGTCTGACTGTCTGACGAGGCGAATGGACGGTGGGACGGTTGAACTCATTGACTGAAGGCGGCATTCGCATAGACGGCTGGCGGCTGTGTGCGCTGTCTGTGTATTTTACCTCAGCTGATTAGAATCAATACTGGTTGTGGAAATGATTTTAGCATCCTCATGTACATACGTGCATACGAGTATATAGCACACTTAATGAAATATATAGACCACAAAAAGTGTTGAAGCAACAGGCTAAATGGTCGTAAAGTAGGCAATGCAGACGGTGATTATTCCACAACTACAATTGGCATAGAGACTTGGGCTGAAGTTTGAATAATATTCCATTAGGCATGGTTGGCTTGGTTGAAGTTGTTGCCGGGCATCAGCTGACTTAGGACACCAAATGGGTCCATTGTGATACGACTGAGGATGCTATTACTTCCACCCATTAATCAAACTAATGTGAGGAATTTGCAACTGCTCTAGTCGTCGTATCTTAGCCCACGATATTTCCCAGAAGTCTCTACTAGTGACTCACTCATTCCTTCAAAGTGCGGGGCAATCGCTTAGGAAGTGTCTTACAGTCTCAGGTTCTTCATCTGGTCTGAAACTTCTGTAGAAGTCGTTAGATGGTCCACCCAATCTCTATGGGTGCCTGCCCAATAGAAGACCTATAACTGTAGATAGCTACTTTCTTTTTAGCTCTATAAGGCCACGTGACCTTCTTTCGTTCCATTCTGGTCATATTATCCTGGTCACATTACACGCATTAGAATTGAGAAATTGAGTTAGCATCTTCAATATTTAGTTTACAAGTGGAGAGCGGCATGCACACACTCTTCCATAATGGCGCAAGTGAAAGGGAAGTACTCTTTCTAGAGGGAACTGCTTTGCTATCACGTTAAGTGGTCGACCGATTAGGCATACTGTATTATATTGGGTGTATGCATTAATTCGTGCGGTTTTTTTCGAAAATTAAGATTTTATTGTGAAAAAATTGTTATACATTTAATGTTCAAAGTATTGCCCATCGGAAGCTACGATGCTTGCACAACTTTTTGGCAGTTTGTGGATCCCATCCCAAAAGAACTTTTCCGGCTTGGTCAAGAAAGAATCGAGCCAAATTCTGATACCCTGTTCTGAAGTGAGGCCTACTCCGGTGAGGGCATTCTGCATTGATCTGAACAAGTGGTAATCGGAAGGTGCTATGTCTCGGCTATAAGGCGGGTGAGGTAGAACTTTCCACCCACAGTTTTCCAAATAGTTTTTAGCTGGCCTTGCAACATGTGGCCGAGCGTTGTCATGATGAAAAACTATTGATTCGTGTCTGGTCGCATATTCTGGCCGTTTTTCCGCGATTGCCGTTTCCAAACGAATCAATTATTTTCGGTAGAGGTCCCCATCGATCGTCTGACCCGATTTCAATAGTTCATAATAGAGCACACCCTTGTGGTCCCACCAAATACATAGCATAACTTTGGCACCATGGATATTCGGCTTTGGCGAGGATGTCGATGGTTGGCCGGGCTTCACATACGATCTCTTGCCCTTTGGGATATCATAATAAATCCATTTTTCATCGCCAGTGACAATCCGATGGAAAAATAGCTTTTTTTGGCGGGGTTCGACGTCTCTTGGCTTTAATTCATAAGGCACCCAATTTCCAAGCTTCTGGATGAATTCTAATGATATTAATCGTCTGAAAACGGTTGCTTAATCAACTTTTAATACCTTTGCAAGTTCTTCTTGCGTCTGGCATGCATCTGCGTTGAGCAATGCCTCCAATTCTTCGTCTTGAAATTTTCTTGGCTGTCCGGGTCGTTCTCCGTCGTCTAAGTCGAAATTCCCACTTTTGGCACGTTCGTTCGGCTAAAGCATGGTCACCATAAATGTCCAATAAAATACGATGGCTTTCGGTAGCACTTTTCTTCATGTTAAAGTAATGAAGAAGAACTCCCCGCAAAAACACTTTATCTGTTACAAATTTTGACATTTTCAAATGAATGAAACAAATTGTAGTTCACGCTAAAACAAATGACATCTACTGAAAACGACGCGAAATGACAGTACCTTTGAAATGAATATAGTCACAGATGAAAACGACGTGGAAGAATACTAGTAGAGCCCTCTCTTAGAAAACCGCACGAATTAATGCATATCAAACATGTTTTGGTTTTAGTTAAAAGTCAGGCATTTATGAAAATGGATCACATAACAACCGCAGAACGTATTAAAATTGTTAGAACTCACAAAAAATAGTCCGGCGGCGGTACACCGCAGGGTCTTAGGGGCCACGCCACAGGCCCATAACGTGAGGTAATTCCCTTACCAAAAGCTTGGCTGTGTAGCATGTAGCGCAGTCTCGTTGGAACCAAAGGTCCCCCACATCAACATCCTCCAATTCGGGGATGAAAAACTCGCTAATCATGACTCTATAGAATGCCCCATTGGCTGAAAAGAAATAAGAAATATGAACAAATGTTTCCCTCTGCCGGCAGAGTATGCCAAACAGTGACTTTTTGAGAATGTAATGACGTTACAACAATGTGGATCATCATTCAAAATGCGATAATTTTGTTTATTTCCGTTTCCATTCAACCAAAAGTGTGCTTCATCGTTAAGAAAAATTGCGTTTCCGAAACCCGGGATCAGTGGCCAACTCATTTTTAGGTCATTCAACGAATGTGTGATGCGCTTGATGGTCGTTCGGCTTCAATTCTTGCAGGTGTTGGATTTTGTAAGTCCGAAAACCAGGAGTTTTCCGCAAAATCTGCCTAGACATGATTTTACACAACTTTAAGTGTTGCGCGCGATGACGGATAGACTCATTCGGGTCTTATTCGATACTCAACAACACAGCAGCAATTATGTTTTTGATGCACACTGTGCGGCATATCTGAGGTTACGCATTACCCAGTAGAGTAAACGTTGTGGCAAACTGATCCGTGGTTGCTCGAATTACTGACTCTGCTGGATGATTATGTCGACTGAATAGTGGATGCAGCGAGTAATAAATTTGCAGTATTTTCAAACGCTGTTCCGGAGAAAAAGCAAGTAACAGCTGTCAAAAATGATCAACTCTGAGAAAAACATTACCTCATTGAAAGACACCCTTTATTAATTACACATCTAAATATCATATAATAGCATTTTATATAATAAACACAGACTAAATTTCTTACTTACATATATGAAGATGTTTCTTTGAGATTTCATAACTTTATAGAATATCCATTTTTATATAAAACAATCTTGAGTTACATATACATACTTATTTTGTTAAATAATATATTAGTTTATAAAATAATGAATGAAGCTTTAATTCTAAGAACGTTTGCAGAAAAGTGTCATCAATCATTCAAATAGGGTTGCGT
Organism: Ceratitis rosa; assembly: GCA_037013455.1. Taxonomy (NCBI): domain Eukaryota; kingdom Metazoa; phylum Arthropoda; class Insecta; order Diptera; family Tephritidae; genus Ceratitis; species Ceratitis rosa. The sequence continues at coordinate 26,131,965 of JAWMAG010000004.1, forward strand.
AAAAAATCTGAAATAAAAAAAAAAATATTTATTTTTTAGTAATCTAAGAATGATATTTATATATTATATTATAAATTTATGCGAACATAAGTGTAAAACTTAAATCTACATATACAATAAGCTTTGGCTACTAAAGCCATCAGTTAAGAGAAAAGTGTTATCTTATAATCTAATTAGTGTAATAAAATTACTTGTATTTAACTTAGGAAAAAAAATAAATAAATAAATTGAAAATAAGAGTTTGGTAAAGCAATTTTGATAATTTTAATAAATTAAGTATTTTATATAAATTATCAGGAGAGACATTAGATATTATATTCAATGGATTTTCATTTTGAAAGACCGATTTTCGAATTTGATCAAAATATGAAGAATGTATTAAAATATGTTCAAGAGATATTTGATTGTTTGTATTACAAAATTGACAATGTGTTTGGAACGATTTGTCTATATAGCGTTTGTTAGTTATATTTGTGTGACCCAAACGCAAGCGAATTATTTTATTTTTCTCATATCTAGATAAACAGTTGGTGTTATTTTGGTTGTTAAAATCAAAGATTGAGTTATGATTGATGTTAATATTTTTGTATCATCTAGAAGTTTTTTGAAATACTCGAAAATTTTGATTTGCAAAATAAAGTTTAATAAAGCTTGTTATGTCTGATTTATTTAAATTATTTGACTCAATAACAGACGAAACTGTTGCACACTTCGCAATTTTATCGGCAAATTCGTTCCCTTTTAATCCAATGTGTGCTGGAACCCATATTAATTTTATTTTATTCATGTAATTTATAAGTAAATTTCTTATAGCAGATACATAACAGGAGTCGTTTAAGGTATTTGAAATAGCATTCAGAGATGAAAGTGAAACGGTGCATATGCAAAATTTTCCTTCATTTCTAATAGCAATTTTAAGGGGGGAAACTCATGTAAAATTTTCAAAAAATCGATTTTTTTTTCGATATTCTGAAAGTATACTATGTTGAGCGTGTACTGACGAGCCGGAAAAAAAATCTCGAATATTTACAAAGTTATAGCTAATACAGTGGAGCGGGCCGTACTGAACTGTACTGTGTACTGAAACTTTAAACGCGATTATCTCGAAACTACTTTTTGAAAAACTGCTCGTGTTGTAGCTCAAAAAATTATTGACCGATTTGTTTGAAATTTGATGAGGCTTTTCTCTACATTACTACCGGAAGGATAAACCTAAAACTTCAGGTATTTTTTATTGATTATTTATTTTTTTGGGGTCAAAAGGGTCAAAAAAATAGCTCAAAATCGTAACTTTTTTTAAGGCTGATTTTATATTGGATTTTATCCTTTTCTTTTTAATTTTATATGTTTATCCTTTCCGTTTGTATGTCCTGAAAAAAAAATTTTTTTTTTGGTGTTTCAGATCAACGGTTGATGAGTGACAAATGGAGCAGTTTCGGACCTCGCGTTAGAGGCAGCCTACAAGACATCATGCTGAGCCACCATTTTGAATTAAAAAAAAAAAAAAAATTTTTTTTGTAATCTTAAAATGTTAAATAAAGTTGTGTTAAAAGTTCTAAACAATTAAATTATTTTATCACTGTAAAAAAAAATATTAAAAAATGACCGATTTCGAGACATTTACATGAGTCTCCCCCCTTAATTGCTTCATGTATTGCTATTATTTCCGCAGAGAAAACTGTCGAATACATAGGCAGAACAGATAACTTCAAGGTATCTGTTTCAAAAGTAACTGCAGTAAATAAAGTTATAATTTTTATGATGATTTTTAAGCGTATTAAATCTACTAACAAAGACTTCAGATGGCGTACTTAACTTTTTAAGTTTAGAGAGACTATAATCGATTGCGGAATTATCAAGAAACCACGGTGGAAGTTTGCTTTTTGTGTTTTTAATTGGGCTTAGAAAAATATATTACTCTTTATAATATAATATTTTATTTAAATTTGCAGTTTCTTTGTTGATGCTTGGACTTGGTGTTATGGCGTTATTAAAAATATTAGAATACTTTTCAAAAAGAGGCTAATTTGCCGATTTGGTTTTAAATTTAGACAAAAATCCAAATTCATTACTTTGATTTGCGACAAAAACAACTTAATATATACTGGGTAGTGGTCACTGCTATGTAAGTCGTCATCAATGGATCATTTTGCTCCAATATGAATGTCTGGAGTAGCAAATGCTAGGTCAATATGAGTGAAAGTGTGATGAGTAGAATAGTGAGTGGGTAAACCATTGTTAAGTAAAATGTAACAATGTAATTGAATAAATTTACTTATCTTGTTGCCTCTTGAATTGTTTTTGGGAGAGCCTCAGTTGTTATGCCGGCTATTAAAGTTCCCTAATATTAATGTTGGAAAATTACCTGAACTTAAAACTGACATTAAATTATTAAGAGACCAAAAAAACTACTTCAATTTGCGAAAAAAACAACAATGTTCTTCACACTAGAGACAGAATTAAGAGTGTAGCCGTACAACTTGGTTGTATGTACTGTGTATGGCAACACTATGGACATAATATCTATCATCTATATGAGAACCGAAGGGGCAGCCAGTTCAACCTAACACTACCTCTATAATTTCTGGAAAGGTTTGTGTAAATAATTGTTTTTCAGGAAGTAGATCAGTGACTGACCTACTCGATAAACTCGTATTTACTGTTTGATTTACTAGAAATAATTTTTTACGGGGACTCGATTGACCTATTTGAAAAAAAAAAATACATATTCATAGTTCATTGCAGTTAAATTTTTAGATGCTGTGCCTAAATGGAATACTTTTGATTCCGAAAAAAGCCGGTGATGCCTTCCCTGCAAACTTGAGTGTGAATAAGCATACATCTGAGTGAAGTGTTTGGCTTACTTCGTGAAAGTTTTTGAGCAGCAGTTAGTTAAACCTCATTGATTGAATTTCCATCTAAGATGCTGTATTGTAATAACAAAATCAACGCATTTCTGATAAGGGTGGTGACTGGCAATGAAAAATTGATCACTTACATCAACGTCATATGAAAACTATTGGGATCGTAGCGAAGTGAGGTGGCAAAAACGGTATCCAAGCCAAGATTGAGGGCCGGGAATATTTTTTTTTTTATATTTGGTGGGATTGTGCATGTACTATCAGCAATCGGACCGTCTGAAAAAAGCAATCGCCCAGAAAAGACCAACTTCTGTCAACAGTAGGAAAACTGTGTTTCATCACGTGGAGGTTCTTTTTGCAACCACCATACAGTTCGTACCTCACAGCAAGTAATTATCATCTGTCTAAGCTTTGGGGGGTAGGAGGGAGAGGATGTTTAGGAGTAGCGAAGGTATTAATTTGTGATACCCTTGAATTTATTTATAGTGTCTGGTGTTGTTAAACGTTTAAGCAAGTAAACACTCTAGCTGTTGAGCGTCTTACCAAACACTCTTATTGCGTCGGTAATGTATTGAGCTGTTTTTAGCTTTTCAAAATTTGTGGAATTTTTGGAATTCTTGGAATTCGTGGTGCTGGCCTCAGCTGTTATGCATGCAATAATGCAAGCTGTCGAATATCGTCGGAGCACACTGAGTTTGGCATCTAAGAGACACTTTAAGTTGATCGCTTCACTGTTCAACTGAGAATTGCACTTATGCATATAAGCAGCGCCTAAAAGTATGCTGAGAAAATTGAAAATTGATTCATGCTTAAACACCATCTGTTCATGCCTATGACACATGATTAGGCTAGTGATGAATTAACCTCAAGAGAACCCAGAGAAATTTTTTGGGACAAGGGTTTCTATGAGAGATGAGAGAGGCGTAGTGATATGAAGCCTTCGATTTAATTAAAAAATAATGCCTTCCATTTTAATAATTTTATTTTATTTAAAAACCTTTTCCATTACTTTTTTCTCCACAGCACATTTTATTGTACTACTAATTTTTCAATTAAATAAATAAAAGCTTTAAGCAATCTAAACAATTTGAAGTTATCACCATGAAACTTTGCAACCAATTAGACACCTGAACAATATTAATTCCATTAATTCCTAACAAATTGGCGTCTGTGTATGCAGTCATACTCTGAGTGGGAGGGGTGAGAAGGTGTCATTCAAAATAAATACTAAAATAAATACTTAGTAACTAATTACTAATTAGTTGTTACTAATTTATCAACTAATCGGTGCTTGGTGTTGAAAAGCAGACAAGCAAGTAAAAAAGGGAGTTGAAGTGTTGTTTTTTTTTCTTTTTGCTTTTTTTCTTGGTTTACAACGGTATTTCAATTACCTGATGACATGCAAACAGTTGAATGCCAAAGTCATTTTAAGCGGCTTAAAAGTGTATGTACGTATGTATGTAAATGTATGCGATTAGAAACTAATTTGCAAGCAATATACATACCTATATATATATATATATACATTTGTACACATGCACATAATAGCACTATCTATTGGAGTGGTTTCAACATTTTATGGCTTCATTAAGTTCAATTTACTTTTAAATCCTTTTTTCTATGTAGTGCTATTAAGGACATGTGTGTAAAGGGACAAACAACAAAGGTATTACATACTTATTTCAATGAAACAATTTTTTTTTTCAATTCAACTGAAGAGCAAGTGGGTTTGTATTGCAGTAAGCTCACGGCAAAGAGTAGCAGATCAAAAAAAAAAAACAGAGTAAATTAGAAAGGCTAACAGTGCATTTATTAATGGAAATATTTACTCAAATAATTTATATTTTTCTAACCAAGCGAACTTTTCAATGAAATGGTGGTCTTCCACTTCCGCTACTTTCACATGCAGCTACTACTTCGAACAACAGGGTTAACTATTTCATGGTTTCACATGTACAGGGCTGTATTTTGGGATCTGTCAAAATTATTGTATGCATTATTTCGTGCGGTTTTCTAAGAGAGGGCTCTACTAGTATTATTTCGCGTCGTGTTCATCTGTGGCTACATTCACTGCAAAGATACTGTCATTTCGCGTCGTTTTCAGTAGATGTCATTTTTTTAGCGTGAACTACAATTTGTTTCATTCATTTGAAAATGTCGAAATTTGTACCAGATAAAGTGTTTTCGCGGGGAGTTCTTCTTCATTACTTTAAAATGAAGAAAAGTGCTACCGAAAGCCATCGTATTTTACTGGACGTTTATGGTGACCATGCTTTAGCCGAACGAACGTGCCAAAAGTGGCTTGCACGGTTTAAAAGTGACAATTTCGACTTAGACGACGCAGAACGACCCGGACAGCCAAAAAAATTTCAAGACGAAGAATTGGAAGAATTGCTCGACGCAGATGCATGCCAGACGCAAGAAGAACTTGCAACCATTTCCAAACGATTAAAATCATTAGGATTCATCCAGAAGCTTGGGAATTGGGTGCCTTATGAATTAAAGCCAAGATACGTGGAACGTCGATTTTACATGTCGGAAATGTTGCTTCAACGCCACCAGAAGAAGTCATTTTTGCATCGAATTGTCACTGGCGATGAAAAATGGATTCATTAAGATAACCCAAAGCGCAAGAGATCGTATGTGAAGCCCGGCCAACCATCGACATCCACAGCAAAGCCGAATATCCATGGTGCCAAGGTTATGCTATGTATTTGGTGGAACCACAAGGGTGTGCTCTATTAGGAGCTATTGAAATCGGGTCAGGCGATCAATGTGGACCTCTATCGGAAACAATAGATTCGTTTGAAAAAGGCCATCGCGGAAAAACGACCAGAATATGCGATAATATTTTTTTTATCATGACAACGCTCGGCCACATGTTGCAAGGCCAGTTAAAACTATTTGGAAAACTGTGGGTGGGAAGTTCTACCTCACCCGACTTATAGCCCAGACATCGCACCTTCCGATTGCCACTTGCTCAGATCAATGCAGAATGCCCTCACCGGAGTACGCTTCACTTCAGAACAGGGTATCAGAAATTGGATCGATTCTTTCTTGACCTCCAAGCCGGAGAAGTTCTTTTGGGATGGGATGCACAAACTGTCAGAAAGATGGGCAAACATCGTAGCTTCCGATGAGCAATACTTTGAACATTAAATGTATAACAATTTTTTCACAATAAAGCCTTAATTTTCCCAATAGCATTTGGGGTTACAAGAATCTTCAGAAAATTGAAAAGAGTCCATTACTTCCGAGAAAACATACTCCTTGTCTCTTTCGTTTGTAGGTCTGATTGGACCTTAATTCTTTGAAAACGAGCTCGACGAGACTGTCACTGTCAACTCGCAGCGACCTCTATGATTTCAATAAGATGGCTTAATTGCGAGAGAGAATCCCTGGACGCGCAATCTCTCGTCTTGACGATGTCTTTTGGCAATCAAGATCGTGAGATGTCGCACTGTTGAATTTTTTTTTTGTGGTGTTACGTGAAATACTGTGTTTATGCGGATAAACCTTTAACTTTTGAACGCTTGAAAACAAAAATTTGTTAAATTTTAACTGGGATCCCCCTCTATATGTTCCCAAAAATGTTCAAAAATAATCTCAAATGGATCGGAGCTTGCAAAAATTAGTAAAGCTTTCCTTTGAGGGTTTCACATAAAATGCCAAGGTTCAAACTTTATTATAAAAAGGAATTTCAAGAAAAAAAAATATTTTAAACCATTTTTATGGTATTTACGTTTATTTTCGAAACTGCAAAATATATAACCCTGTATAAATATAGCACCTGTATTTTATTCGCTTTATAATTCGAGGCAATAGAATATGCTACGTGTAGCCAAGTCTCTTTCTACTTGGTATTTCTAAAGAAATTGAGTTATCTCTCAAAACATGTCTCTCGAAAACTCCTGGAGCCTACTCATAGGATGTCATCACTCAAGCCTCAGAACCAGTGAATACTTTTCAATTGCCTACTCAGTTCAAAGTAGCATCTGTAAGAGTGATTCTGCGCTAGATTTCCAGGCTGACATTGTTGTTGGTGTTAATGCTGGAAACATTATAGACCAAGTTATCTACGACTACAAATTTATGACATTCAACAGGGATGTGAGAGCCAAGAACAGGTGGGCTAACTGTTTGTTGCAGAAGATGTTCCAATTTTATTTTTCAGGCAACAATAAACCTAGTGTGTCGACCCTTGTCTGTCAGGAAAAAAGGTTTCTTTCCTAATAAAAAGATATGGTCTGCCTGGTCCTGCCTCAACTCTCAGTAACATTTCCATACCTTGAACGAAACGTTCGATCGTCAACGTTCTTTTGACCTATTGGAAGTCCAATAAGTACATAAAGAGTTAGAAATGTCGTCCTTATACCGAGTTGTTGATGAGTGCTCTCAGAGAGCAAAAGTGTAAGCCGAGCATTTTATGATTTCAAATTTTTTGTCGTCGAATTCTCGCTGTGTTTGTTGACAGGCGTTCTTGACTGCAAAGGGGCGAATACAGACTGGCCTGCTACTAGACAATGATATGAGTCGATTTTTCAACCCCTCAGGGAACGTATACCTAAATCTTGAGAGACGTGTCTTCCGGCTATCATAACATAGCCGAACTTTTTTCGAGTTATTCGATCCGGAAACAGCCAAGTAGTTTGATAAATTCTTTTGTGTCATTCATTCAGTCAGTAATTCAGACTCATCCCATCCATTGAGGAATGTCTCGTCGAGGAGTTTCTCTTCCATCACAGATGCAACACCAAACTTGCGCTCCTCCATGTGGTCATTGTAATACAATGTGGAGCATGAGTCAGGAGGCATTATTATAACAAGCCGCTTGATTCGAAACAGACCCGACTCATTCGCAGCCACATTGCTGGTTAACAGACGCTGAAAATAGACTTCAGCGAACCGAATTTGATGGAGTGGTTTCACTGAAGCTTCTATTCTTTTCACACGGATTGTTTACTGCATTTAAAGAAGAGTTGCTCACGTTTCCGGACGTGAACGCTAGAGTAGGTATTACCTCATACCCAGACGTAAGACTATACCCTATTCCACCCCGATCCAATCGAATTAATCTTACGGTTTTGACGAAAAGTGTAAATGACTTAATTTTAGGGACGAGTCGTTGACGAAAAGCAGAAATGTGAATGAGGAAAATTCCGTTTGCTTTAAAGCTCCTATCTTTATTACTTTCACCAAGTAAGTTTTTTTGTTTAGTGAGTCCTTCAAGAAATCCATACATAATTCTGAGGAACGCTGTAGCGGGGTACTTTGAAACCGATGAGCTTTCTCGCGGAAAAACGAAAAGTAGCTAGAAAGTTCTTTAATACGGCTGCGACTGTTCTCAGGCAAACCAAGACGTGTTCTAAGGTCATCCCAAATGTCATACATATCACAAAGGTCGCACCAATTTCAAATTGGTTCACATAAAGAGATCCAACGACGAAGCAAATAGCAATAGTTAGTACTACATTTCTTTAAAACATAGAACAAACTCTGGAAAGCACAGCGCGAAAGAAGACTGTGAACTTTTAGAAGATTCTTCTAGTAAATTGAGTTCCACGCTGCGAAATGAGTATTATTATCTCTAAGCAATCTCACTCAACGGTCAGCAGTCTTTCATAAAATTATTTCCCACAACACAAAACGCAAAACTGTTGAATAACACCAAATCAAGAGTGTCTTCTGAGTATCTTGTACACTCGTGAGTGCATATATTTATATACATCTTACAACCCACATCCGCTTTGGTTGTTTGTATGTACGAGTATGTATTTTAGTAGTAGCAAGCAGTGAACGCTCATGGTTTGGCTAAAACGCTTCCTTCATGCAATAAATCCTTTTCAATTAACTTTGCATTTGAATTTAATTGCTTCCACTATACAGACGCACAGATAGGAATATACATATTTATTAGCACTTAGTACATACATATGTATATACTCACATTTAGGTTTATATATATATAACGTTACTTAAATTAGCCAGTTAAAAACCAGCTCGATATTAATAAAAACCTATCTTAGATACACTAGTTATAGACTAGTTTAAAAAAAAACTATTTTGGGACTAGTTAAAAACCAAATCAAGACTCATTGAAAAATACAACAATGCTGGTTTGAAACTAGTTAAAAAAAAATTTATGAAAAATTGCTTCGTTACCAGTTGAAAACTAGTTAGAAAACTATACCGAAATATACTAGTTTGGCCCTACTTGAAAAATAACTAGTTGAAAACTATTTTGAATATGTTAGTTTGAAATTATTTAAAAAAGCTATCAGAAAACTACTTCAAGACCAGTCAGAAACAATGACTGGACAGCTTAGTCTTATTATAGTTAGAAAGGAACTAGTTGAAAATTACTCCAACACTGGTTAAAACCAAATAAATATGTACCAAGTTTATCATATCAGTTTGATATGGACAAAAAATCTAAATACATCCTTGAAGTCTTTCTGGACATTAATGGAGCACTTAGCAATGTCTCCAAGCACACCATCGTTAATAGTCTGAAAGCTGTCCGGATGGAGTCTGCCATTTTATTATGTATAAAAGCTCAACTGAGCTGCTGAAGGATAAAGGTGGAATGGAATGAAGCCAGACTGCTCAGATCAGCACGTACAGAAGCTCACCGGACCGTTTTTCTGGTCACTTGTAGCAAATGAGCTTCTGAGAAAAAAATGAAGGAAGAGCACACAAGCTGATAGCCTTTGTACTCGTACATGGCATAGTTATACAGTCTAAGGGTTATACACCGATGGACGGCATCGGCTAAGTTAGGGGTAAATTCCGATAAGAGTACCTCTTACAAGCAAGTACAAGAACCCTGCATGGAAACCTCTGAACCTCAACGGGTTTGAGTTAACAATTAAACATCACAAGAAGTACCTGTAAGCTGAGATAGCTAACAATGCAGGAAAACCCATAAAAAATACCATAAGGCCCACATCGTATTGCGCCAGAGCAAGTCCTTAGATAAGCGGCTGCATACATACTGGGTTTCTGGTCAAAAGTGCATTCCTGGAAACGAAAAAGTTAATGAGATTGCCAAGAGTGTCATTTGTCTAGCTACCAAAGTAGTACTTGAAATACGCGGATCACTCAAAGTGACAGATTGCAGGGTGGTTGTTAACCTAATGACAGGTCACAATCTACTGGCAACACATGCGAGCCGAATAATTATCAGTAACGATGCAGGAAGTGCAGCGACCAATTTCTGAAGCGGATAGCGACTGGTGATGAAAAGTAAATCACTTAGAGAAACTGCGTGTTCGAAGGGCAATAAGGCGGCACAAATGATCTACAAACCGGACTGCCGGACAGGAAATTTGTATTGTATGTTCGGTGGATTCGCAATCATCTACTGTAAACGGCTCACCTGCTGCCGAGCTCTTAATTTAGACCTGTACTGTCAGCAACTGAGCAATTGGACCGCCTAAGGGAAGCCAGCGCATAGAAGTGCCCAGCCTTGGCCAATAGGACTAGAATTGTGCTTCATTAGGACAACATCAGTCCATAAATATCGACTCGCCATAAGTTCCGTAAGCTTGGTTGCAAGGTTTTTGTGCATCCACCTTATAGTTCGGGCCTTCCATTAAGAAAACAGAGGGATCCTTCTTTGGCAAATGTTTTGGCTAGCGTAGAATTGGCCTCAAGAGAAGCCTGTGAAAATTGAACGAAAAAAAGGGTTTTACTCCATGAGAGAGGCATAAGGACATTGATTTAAATCGGATATTTCTAGTTAAACCTTTAATTTAATGCAAAAATAATATTAATAATTATTAAGACCAATGTAATAAAAAAAAAAAATATTTTAAATAATTTCAATAAAACACACCTTATTAATCATCAATTTTATCTCATTAAAATAATATATTTTTATTTTTTCCCCCAAGTTAGTTAAAGCTCTGATTGAGATCGAATTATTTCTATCGCCAAATAAAAGTAGTTTAAGAAAAAAGAGCTTTATTCATATTTATTTGACCAAATTATAAGATTTCACTAAAAATCCAACTAGTAATTTTTTGAACTAGTCTGAGTATAGTTCATATCTGACCGAAATTTGGCATTGTTGACCTATCAAATATGCCGGTTTTATGTATTAAACCCATCTGAGTCGTTTAGTTTGAACTAGTTGCGAACTAGTTTTTAACTAGTTTCCAACACGGCGGGAGCAAAATTATATTTTTGTATTTGTATATACGTGTAAGAGTTATCCCTTCGCAGCGTTGATTTAGTTCAACTTGGTCTAATTTGCTCAACAATCATGGTGCAACCAATAGTATCTTACTTACATACATAGGTATATGCATATGTACATGGTATGACCACAACTCCTTAGGTACTTATACCATATACATACATACTCGAATATGTATGAAGATCATTGTACATGGGTGCTTTACTCATTGTGAGCTATCATCTCATTTCTGCATGGCTTAGCTGTCACCATTTCGAGGCATTAGCATTATTACACTCTCTCGCACACAAAACAGCAAGAGTAATACATACACACATGCATATATAACATATTTAGATATAGGTATAAACACTGTGTAGATTCAGCCAAAGGCATTAAGCAAAGCTGATGTTAGAAAATTCAGAGTGTGAATAAGACAAGTATGACAAAGGAAGCTTATAAGTATTCGGAAAATAATTTGGAAGTAACTTTATTGCGGAAAACATATATAAATCAGTCCAATTGTGCTTTCAGTTTTCCAATTGTTTTATTAAATTGGAGCTACGTGTGCATATAAACAAACAAGCCTACATTTGGGCAACTCATCAGTCGACCGCCAATTGTTTTAGGAGAAATTTATTTGAGTCTTCCGGGAGAAGGAAAATTCATTGGCGGGGATATATACAGCGCGAGCCCGATAAGTGAGTTCAGTCCATTTTGAGCGAAAAAAAAGTTATTTGAACCTTTAACACCTAGTTCTTTGAATCACCAAAGCAACAGGTTTTTTTTATCAAATTCTCCTATGTAAATTACACATTTAAACAAAAAGAAAAACGCAAAAGAAATTTTCCATGCGCTGATAGCAATGAAATTTACTTCGCCTTTCCTTCAAGTTAATAGTGTTGCAAAACAAATTGCATCCCATTTCAATTAAATTAACTGCCCAATTTTAGTTTCATGTTGTTTCTTAGCGTTTTTGGTCGCATGCCAAATGATTTTTATCGACAAACATTTCTCACTGCCTCTTAAAGTTGCTGAAATCGCCCTATGCAGAAAAAAAAACTAAAAACAAAAACAAAGAAATAAATGAAAAAAAAAAACTAAAAACAAAAACAAATACTCGTAATACTAATAATGAAGAGTAGAACAGAAATGGAAATAAATTCAAAAGAGCGCAGAAAACTAAAACGTTTGCATGAAAGTGAAAATAAAAAGTAGTGAGGCAATGAATCTAATTCTTTCGCCGATGGAGGTTAAACCCACAACGTGACTTGCATATTCAATTGTGTAATACACTTGTTTATCAGTGACGGCATGCGAGTACATATACATACATACTTGTGGTAAAATCAAGAGCAATAAATTTATTTGAAGAAAAATTGTATTAATTAAGGGAAATATTGCAAGGCCACTTAAGAAACTTTTACTATATTTTTTATTTTATTTCACCTTATTTTAATAAATTTTATTTAATTGATCTGTTTTGATTTTACTTTGCACTATTTAATTTAATTTAATTTTATATTAATTAATTTAATTTAATTTTATATTAATTAATTGAATTTAATTTTATATAAATTAATTTAATTTAATTTAATTTTATATTAATTAATTTAATTTAATTTAATGTTTTTATTTAACATTGTTTTTTATGTTTACTTAATTGATTTTATATTACTTATTAATATTTTTTTATTTTATTTTATTTAATTTACTTTAATTTTATTAAATTTAATATAATTAATTTTTTATTTTTTTCTTTATTTTATTAAACTTTGTTTTTATTTCATTTAATATTATTAAACAGAATTTTATTTTATTTGATTTTAATTTATTTAATGTAATTTAATAAAAATTTAAATACTTTTTATTCTTATCTATTTTTTTAATTTATTTTATTATTTTATTTCAATAAATTTTTATTTCTTAAATTTAATTTTACTTCACTTTTTTATTTTATTTTGTTATTTTTATTTTCTTTTCTTTTATTTCATTAATTTTTTTTAATTTTTTTCATTTTATTTTTATTTATTATTTTGTTTCATTTAATTTTGTTTTATTTTACTTTAATATATTTTATTTAATTTTATTAATTTTTCCATTCATTTAAAATTTTTTATTTTAAATTTTTTGCTTTTTATTTTGTTTTAAATATTTAGATTTCTTTTATCTAATTTTTTATGTTATTTCATAATACTTTATTTTATTTTATTTAACCTTTTTTATTTTTAATTTTAATTACTCTATTTACTTTATTTGATTTTACTTTCAATTATTTTATTTCATTTTAATTTATTTTATTTTTATTTTATTTTGTTAAATTTTATATCTTTATTTTATTCCAGGTTAGTTTATTGTATTGTAAATATTTCTCTTTATTTTATTTTACAAAATTTAATTGACTTCAATCTTATTTTATATTTAAAGCGGAACCTGGACGCAGGTGCAGAGTTGTAAATCTCATGACGAGAAATTTGGAACGCTACCTTGAAGTAATGCGAAAGCGGTTCCAGGGTGGGCGAAGGTTCCTCAAAGGAGAGGTTCTTAGTGACCTGCAAGTGGCACATACCATTGATGTGTTGACACAATGATGATGCGGAAGGCATTTCTCTTCTACTCATTGTTTCATTTTATTTTTTATTTCAGTTTTTCTTTTTCTTTTTTATTTTTATTTTATTTTTTTTTTATTTTACTTTATTTTATTTTATTTTATTTTATTTTATTTTATTTTATTTTATTTTATTTTATTTTCCTTTATTTTATTTTAATTTTTTTATTTTATTTTATTTTATTTTATATTTATTTATTTTATTTTTTTTATTTTATTTTATTTTATTTTATTTTATTTTATTTTATTTTATTTTATTTTATTTTATTTTATATTAATTTATTTTATTTTATTTTATTTTATTTTATTTTATTTTATTTTTTTTTTTATTTTATTTTCTTTATTTTTTTTATTTTATTTTATTTTACTTTATTTTATTTTATTTTATTTTATTTTATTTTATTTTATTTTATTTGATTTTATTTTAATTTATTTTATTTTAGCTTATATTATTTTATTTTATTTTTTTATTTTATTTTAGTTTATGTTATTTCACTTTAATGTATTTATTTTTAATTTTGATTTATCTAGTTTTATTTGAACTATTTTGCTTTCATTTTATTTAATATTATCTCATTTTAATTTTTTTTTAGTTTATTATTTTGTTTTATCTAGTTTTATTTTATTACGTATTTTTTGGTTTCTTTTGTTTTCACCTTTTTTTTTAGTTTGCTTTCCTTTATTTTGTTTTATTTTCTTTTTATTATTTCATTTTACATAATTTATTTTTATTTCCCCATTTATTTTTCTTTTTTGTTTACAACTATGTTAAATTTTTTGAACCTTATATGTCTATATGTTTATCCATGCATTTGTATGTTTAAATATTTACAGGCAGCTTTACAAATATTTATTTAATCCAGCACACAATGGTTAACCAATCGAGTAGCCAACAAAACTGAATCAACTAACAGAATTACCAAACCGACTGACCAAATGACCAAGCGATCAACCGGTCGAATAAATGGCTGAAAATATACTCGTACAGACATACAAAGCTGTATACGAGTATAAGCATTATATGTATAGTTGTTTATATGCATTTGTCTGCAGTTTTATACTATACATCTAGCTAAATGTGCAACCAACCGTAGTAACGAACCAATTGACTATGCCAAGGAAACCGCAAATTCGCTGTACACAGAACTATTCTACAAATAACAATGTTTGTATAATATAATATATATGTATGAATGTTAGTAGTGAATTCATCAACTGCTGCAAACAACAAACTTATGTTTCGTGCAATTGGCCATAAATATATAAATATGTACATATATATGTATATCTATATTTATAATTATCTTTATAATATATCTGAGCCATATTTGAGCCCCTGCTAAGTTGAGTTAGAAGTCTAATATGTCTCAGCTTTCACTGGCATAATTATTTCAAATTTCCATTAATACAAGAGAGTTTCTCCTGAAAATAATTTGTCATTGCTTGTGAGTACATACAAACATAAAGGAAATACTGTTTTGCAGTATGAAAGCTTTTTTCTATTAAAAGAATAGGATCTTTGTGTTTTAAAATTTAAAATAAATTAAAATTTACTAACCACACTTGTTCATCTAGAACACCAAAACTCGAACTCTCGATGTGATACAAGGGGTGAGGAATTTATCCGCAGCTCATTTCAGGCCATTGCACTCTGGATTAAAGCGCGGTGTGGGCGACGGTCCTTTGGAGGACCTTTATTTACCAGCATTTTTCTTCTCCTCACTTTCCCCAAAAAAAACTCTGTAAGTGAAAAGACTCGCTACCAATCTGAATAAACATGCTCCAAAAGCGATGTCGGTCAGGGTTGTAGTGTGTGAAAAGAGTTGGCGCCACATAGCCTTTGGGTATCTTCGGTTATATTGGAAAAAAGTTCCTGTTGCGACCTTCCCTCTGAGTCCAATAACATATTTCCAGCTCTCGCCAGGAGCGGTGATGAAAAGACCTAAATAGGCTAAGCTGTCAGCTAAAAGTGTGAAAACAATACGTGTGACCCGAAACCGCATTATAATCGGAGTACTGGATGAGGGTTATCCCGAAGTAAAAAATCCCAAGGCTTAGTGTACCCATTGTACAGGCTGCGCTGGAAGGGCAGTACACTATCGTGTACTGATACAGGTACCAGAGCCAAATAAAAATAATATCCTGTGATGACGAGAGATCGGTTCAGCTATATAAAACCGCGATGGCCAAGTTGGAAAGGTGTATCACGGAACCAAGTAGGTATCAGTGCATAAATATATATTCCAACTCGTCCAAGGGCAAGGGTCTTGATACCAGCTACATTGTCGCAGCCATACCAAAAACTAAAAAAAAACATCGAATGCGGACCAGCAATCCAAATTTGTCCATAGAGGAGTGGAAATTTGTAAAAATATTCGAAGAACATAAAATAGAACCTAGAATTGAGACGGAGAGGACCACGATTCATGTCATACCGCTGGCGGGAAGATTTATTATAGTTTCACCAACGTCATATTGATGACCTAGAAATCTGACGTCGATGTAATCGATAACCAGCGCACAGAGGACGAGCTGAGCGAAGATGAGAAAATCCCATCCATCCAGTCCTCGAGCGACGTCGAAAGCATCGAACAACGTAAGTCTTCTGACTCTCAACTAATATACAGGTTCTCAAAGCTATACACAAGTCTCCACAACAGTAATCTGGGCGACTTAGGCGCGATTCAAACACTAGATGATGCTTCGGAAGATCCATGAAAAAGATGTAAGGAAAGTAAATAGAAATTCCTGGAAACCATTTTGAAACGATACTGAGAATACATTAGGAACTTCCATTTAAGAACAATTCTACCAAAGTAAGTGCATAACATTGGAAGCCTTCTTAGGCCAAATTGTAGTTAGACGGTCTCAAGTGAAGAGTCTTAATCTTACTAATGGATACTCACTTCGCGAACAGCTCAGCTAGCCATGCTACTGAGTATGAGGCAGACACAGAATCTGAGATAAATCCAAATATTTCAGAAATAGTATCAGAGACTAATGCTCGCTGAGCAATCGTCTGGGCATGAAGATATATTCCTCGCTCAGCTACTATAATCCTGGGATCACATATCAGTCTAGTTAGAAATTATTTTCAATGGAATAGGAAAGAGGCCTAACAATGAATAAATTGTTGTCGAACCTAGAAAGCAATGAAGTTCTTATGGTGGCTTAAGCAGACGATGTCTCGAATTCTGTTAGAGTAAAATTTCCGAATACCCTTACCAATGTTAAGTTTAACCATCTTTCGGACTCATGGGTCTGGCCAGACTTTTTTAATTTTTCCGCATTAATTCAACATAGATCTGATTTAGCTGCCGAGCTGAAAGTCCAGGAACCTTCCTAAAATTTTATTGGCAATTGATCTATGCAATGAAAATGACGAATGAAGGACTTTAAATAATACACAATATCAGACGTATGCGAGCCGAGCCGAAAGTTCAAACGATTGTACAAATCGGATTTATTTTGATTACGGAAACAAATCGATATGGAAGTGGGGTCGTGCACAAATGAAACACAAAAAATCCCGATTTCGGTAGATTTTTCCCAGCACTGGAACACTCAACAATACGCAAGAGTTATCAGTATTGTGGCGTTTAGATCCGTTGCTAATTTTTCGAGCAGTGATGTCTTATCGACGATTCAAAACATTGTCGCTTTATATAAGACTCGATAACGGCCAAACACGTGAGTTTTTTGGAAGGCAAATGATAGTTCCAGCCAATCGGCCAAAATACACTTTCATCGAAACGAGACTGCTAGGCTTGCAAAAAATCAGGTGACAAATTACGACGTAAGACCTACCCTTCCTTCCCGGCATGTACTAATCCGGTCTCTAAACAACATTTCAAGAGAGTTTACACATGTTTTGCATGCACCGAACCGAACCCATAAGAGAGTTCACATCATAATTCATTATAAAATTCATTGGATTATACCTCATCTCACCCAAACAGAGAGACATCCTAGGCAATTTCGTGGCAGACGAATTAGCGAGAGAAGGAACGTTGCTGGCTTCTGCTGGCGTACCTCTGTCCAAGGCTAAATACATGCTTAAGCTGGTTTCTGCCAGGGAAGCAAACACAAGATGGCTGTAATGTAACCGGCTGTATCCAAAGTTATTCTAGACCGATTTTCCAATAACGAAACAACAGGCATATTAACGGGTCATTGTTCAATGGAGCTTCACGGGAAAATAATGGGTTATCACCCGAACCATTTTTGTCGCAGCTGTAGGAATGAAGAAGAGAAGGAGTCCATCGAGCACCACCTTTGGCAATGCCCAGCCCTGACATGAGCCTCACACCGGTATCACAACGAGCATCAACTCACCTCAAAGATAATTTAAAAGTAACGGCGGGACCCAAATGGGTTTAACACCTCGAGTGGTATATTGGCCTGATACGGCAGTTGTAAAGCCAATTATGGCTTGCGGTATATTGTTTTGGTGGGTCATAATAGGACGTTGTCTTTTTAGCAAAATTGCACACCAGAATCATCTTTCGCTTACCAGACAATTGCAGTGTCTTTCAGGCAGCTGGTTCTGACAGCTGACGGCCTACTAACAGAACTATTCAAACATTATGGTGAAGAGCTGACAAGGTGCACGCATCAGCTACTTTGTAGAATATGGTCGAATAAAAGCATGCCCGACGATTGGAATTTAAGTGTGCTCTGTCCAATCCATAAAAAAGGGGACCCCACAGTCTGCGCCAATTAGCGTGGAATAAGTCTCCTTCATATCGCCTACGAGGTTCTGTCGAGTGTATTGTGTAAAAGGCTAAAGCCAACCGTTAACAAACTGACTTGACTTTTTCAGTGTGGCTTTAGACCTGGTAAGTCAACCGGTGACCACCACGCTCCAAATCTTGGAAAAGACCGGTGAAAAGAGGATCGACACCCACCACCTAGCACGAATAGGAGCTGCCTATACGCCGCTATGTCTGAATTTGGTATGCCCGCAAAACGTATACGGCTATGTTAACTGACGTTAAGGAACACTGAAAGCTCCGTCAGGACCCGGAAGGACCTCTGCTAACCGTTCGATACCAAACAAGGTTTCAGACAGGGTGATTCTTTATCGTGTGACTTTTTTAACTTAATGCTGGAGAAAATAATACGAGCTGCAGAGCTAAATAGAGAAGGTACAACCTTATATAATAATGTACAGCTGCTGGCGTACGCCGATTATATTGATATTATTGGCCTCAACAACCGCGCCGTGAGTTCTGCTTTCTGCAGACTTGATAAAGAAGCGAAACGAATGGATCTGGTGGTGAATGAGGGCAAGACGAAATATCTCCTGTCATCCAACAAACAATCATCGTATTCGCGGCTCGGCTCCCACGTCACTGTTGACAGTCATAATTTCGAGGTCGTAGATAACTTCGTCTATCTAGGAACCAACATCAACACCAAAAACAATGTCAGCGTGGAAATCCAACTCAGAATTACTCTTGCCAACAGGTGCTACTTTGGACTGAGTAGGCAATTGAAAAGTAAAGTCCTATCTCGACGAACGAAAACCAAACTCTACAAGTCGCTCATCATACCGGTCCTACTATATGGCGTTGAAGCGTGGACGATGTCAACATCTGATGAGTCGGCTCTAGGAGTCTTCGAGAGAAAAGTTTTGCGAACGATTTATGGTCCTTAGCTCATCTTTGTGCCTTTAAAAATTACTTAGAAAAAATAGTTGCTCAGAGCATTAACCTTCCTTATAAGGTGTCAGTCTTCATTAACCTTAAACCTCTATAAAAAAGATTTATTCAGCGATGACGAAGCAAGAAATCTTCTTGGCTCTTCTCGATACCCACCAGGGGAAGAGTTCTAGGAAAATAGAATGGAATATAGTTTATAGTGTTTTGAGAACAATATATAAAATATATTTTAGAAAAAAAATTTGCTCATATGGAACCTTCAAGTGTGCAGCCAATAAGAAATTGTCTATCGACAAAAATCCCCAATTGATATCGAAATCAATTACAATACATTTTCCGTAATTAATTACCTCTCTCTCTAGGCTATTTCTTAATTAGCTTTTAGCCCATTGTATGGTACGAAAATGAAAATCCCTTTTGACATACATTGTATGGTATATTTGCCACAAAATTCACTTTTATTTGTGCGCGCAGCATAAGTATACTCACCCACACACACACACACACACAGAAACACACAGAGTGACATGCCTTAGTACTTGCAATAACAAAATCAAAGTTTTAGCTTTCAGTTTTTTATTTATTTCTTTCTCCCTCCCTTTTTTTTTGGAGAGTTTCAAAGTAGCCAACAATGGCGCATTTCTCATGTTTTTACTTTGAAAAACATTAATTCAAGTGCAACGAATTTATTTGATTGTGTCTGTATTTTACTGTCTATGTTTGTATGTATGTAATTTATATATATTTGCTGTTATAAGTAAAAGTGATTTAAGTTCATTTTTTCACAAACAAAGATTTGAAGGGTATTCGTCTTAATAAGTTTTAAAATTTTTGAAAATCCCCTTGTCAACTGTGTAAGTGCGCTTTTTTGAGGCGAAATTTGTGAAAGTTATGGGGTAATCGATTAAACAATTACCATTGAGGTTAGGGTAGTTTTTTATAAAGGATTTGCGCCATTTTCTCTAGACTGAATTAGGAAGCCAGAAGAATGGGTCTGATAGTGAATCACTCGTGCCAGCAGATGCTACTTTTGACACTTTTGACTGCAAGTAAATTCGTCTCTCGACTAACGAAGACCAAAACTCTACAAGTCGCTCATTATTTCGTCCTGCTTTCTAGTGCGGAGGGCGATGGACGATGACAGCTGATCAGTTGGTACTAAAAGTATCCGAGAGAGTGAATATCACAGTGGATAAAACGATGTGCTGTATGAATTATATGGTGACATTGACATAGTTCAGCGAATATGGAGACAAGCGACCAGGGTGGCTAGCTCACGTCGTCAGTACGAGTTTTCAACGCAGTACGTGGAAGCAGAGGAAAAGGAACACCTCCACTCCATGTGCATTATCAGGCTCTCAAGGACCTTTTCACTATGTCAGAAATACTCTCCGAAGGCTTGACATTCCTTGCTGAGGGGTGAATGCAACTAGAAAAATTAATCTTCTATAATTTTGCGTGTTGCTTGAACCAGGACTCGAACCCTGGTCTTCAGAGTTTCGTACCATTTTCTCTATCTTCATTTCGAAATATCAACACATGAACTTACACCATTTTATTGTCTAACAGTACTGTATGTAACATATAAGATTTATACTTATATGGTACATATATGTATATGTTATTCGTATATATAATTTTAATGTATTGTATATATATTTGTGTATGTGTAATTTGCCCACAAGTGTATAGCAATAAACCAAATGCAATTCAATTGCATTCTGACGCTTATTGTTCTGCAGTTGGTACCGTTATAAACATATGTACATATGTATGTACACATTCTGTTTTTCTTCCTTTTCGAAAATGAAATCGAACACATTTCACTCCATTGGGAATTTTGTAATATTTGCGCTGAACAATAACAATAGAAGCGATGGCATAGCTTTGGCAAAATACTCGTACATACCTACATATGCATATTTATATTACATACATACATACATATTTATTTTAAGTGCATATGTATGTTCTCACACATAGTTAGCTCGATATAAAATTTATATATGTATGTACAATACTTATGTCGGCTCATACGCGTAGATGTGTAAATTTATTTGCTGCAACACGTTGCAGCCATAATGGTAAGCAGCATTAAGGTGCTCCTACATGAGGGCATAAATACATATGTGTACAAACATAAACATATTGTGTGTATACATACGAGTATGTAGCTGGCTGTATGGCTGTTTGCTTGCGTATTTTTGTTAGCCATAAAACTGTTATATTAAAACAGGAACAGCTATGGCTGCATTTAGTGGTAAAATTATGTGTTACGTACATACTTACTTTGCTGGTGTAACGGAAACGGAAGTTTACATTGCACAATTTAGTGGTTTCAGATCGCGACCTGAACGACACAAACGTACTGATATTTCTTTATATAATATATGTATACATATATATTAAAATGTTAAGATATTAGAGTGGAAAAATGTAACTTAATTTTAAATAATAATAATAAAATAATACAAAAATTAAATTAAATTAAATTAAACTAAATACAAAAAAATTTGAATTATATAAAACAAAATTAAATAAAATAATAAATTAAACCAAAAAATTTAAATTCAAATAAAATGAAATAAAATAATAAACCAAAATATAAAAAAAATATGATACAAATTATTTTAAAAATGAAATAAAAAAAAAATAAAAAAAAAATAATAAAAAATAAAGTATATTAAAAAAAATTATGAAGTAAAATAATACAAAACAAACTAAAACAAAATAAAATAAAATAAAGAAAAAATAAAACAAAATAAATACAACATAACAAAGTAAAATAAAATAAACTAAATAAAATAAAATAAAATAAAATAAAAAGAAAAGAAAATAAAATAAAACAAAATAAAATAAAATAAATTAAATAAAATTGAATAAAATAAAATAAAACAAAATTAAATTAAATTAAATTAAATAGAATAAAACAAAAAAAAATTAATTAAATTAAATTTATAAAACAAAAAAAATTAACTAAATAAAATAACATAAAATCAAATAAAAAAATAAAATGAAATAGAATAAAAAAATAAAATGAAATAAAATAATATAAAATAATATAAAATAAAATAAAAAAAAATAAAATAAAATAAAATAAAATCAAATAAAATAAAATAAATTAAATAAAAAAAATAAAATAAAATAAAATGAAATAAAATAAAATAAAATAAGATAAAATAAATTAAAATAAAATTAAATAAAATAAAATTAAATAAAATAAAATAAAATAACATTAAATAAAATTAAAGAAAATTAAATAAAATTAATTTAAATAAAATTAAGTTAAATTAAATTCAACTAAGTAAAAAAAATAAAATAAACAAAATAAAATAAAATATATTAATCTAAATTAAAATAAAATAACATAAAATAAAATAAATTAAATTTAAAGTAAATGAAGCAAAATAAAACGAAATAAACAAATAAAATGAAACGAAATTAAATTAATTTAATAAAAATAAAGTGTAATAAATAAGTCAAATATAGCAAAATAAAAAAATATAGCGAATTAAATAAACTAATACAAAATAAAATAAAATAAAATGACATTAAATAAACTAAAACAAAAAAATTAAATAAGACAAAATAAATAAAATAAAATAAAATAAAATAAAATAAAACAAAATAAAATAAAATAAAAGAACATAACATAAAATAAAACAAAATAAAATAAAATAAAACAAAATAAAATAAAATAAAACAAATAAAATAAAATAAAACAAAGTAAAATAAAATAAAATAAACTAAAATAAAATAAAGGAAAATAAAATAAAATAAACGAAAGGAAAATAAAATAAACTAAAATAAAATAAAATAAAATAAAATAAAATAAAATAAAATAAAATAAAATAAAATAAAATAAAATAAATTAAAATAAAATAAAACAAATCAAATTAAATAAAATAAAAGAACATAAAATTAAATTAAATGAAATAAAATAAAATAAATTTAAATAAAATAAAGCAAAATAAATTAATAAATAATAAAAAAATTAAATAAAATAAAATAAAGTAATATAAAATAAATTAAAATAAAGTAATATAAAATAAAATAAAATAAACTAAAATAAAATGAGATAAAATAAAATTAAATAATTTAAACAAAATATAGCAAAATAAAGTAAAATAAAAGAAAAATTTAAATGATAATAAAAAAAAAATTAAATTAAAATAAGTTTGTCAAGCACTCTCACATATATGCATTGTGCGACCCATCTTAAAGTGCAGATATCCTTGCACAATAATAGTTGCTCCAGAATTGAATTGAATTGAAATCAATTACATTTGAAAGCAGCCACGTGCACGTGT
Source organism: Ceratitis rosa (assembly GCA_037013455.1). Lineage (NCBI taxonomy): Eukaryota > Metazoa > Arthropoda > Insecta > Diptera > Tephritidae > Ceratitis > Ceratitis rosa. Next base: position 26,155,586 of record JAWMAG010000004.1, read on the forward strand.
ACAAGTGTTTATACATACTTTGTGTTTTGATTGCCTTTGGACTTCTGTGAAGAAATAAATACCCGCGAAAGACTATCAAAAAGTCAATGAAAAGCATGTAATGCATTATGTTTATTGTAATATGCTGGAATTGCTGTAAATAGCTGCTAAAAAAAAAATTTTTAACACATTTTTCTTTTAAAATTAAAAACGACTTAAGCTATTATTACTATTGGTAATAAATGGAGCACATGATTAGCTTTGAATGAAAACAATGTATGACTTTGAGCAAATTCATTGAAAGGTGCTTAACATTTTTAATTCTCAGAAACAGTGAATTGAATAACACTAGTTTGAAATTTAATTTCATTATATTGAGAAAATGCATTCCTTATTTTCTTTCAAATATAAATATATGTATATGATCTCAACTAGCAGCCTGAGTGATTATTTTGCTAATCAACTTAAGACTAAAAATATTTCAATTTTCAAAATCTCACGATTTCTCAGTAGCGAAATCACGTTGAAATTTTAATCGATATTCCATCCACTATTTCTCTTCTACATCGTGCTTCAGTATGCAGTTGATGCGAACTTCGCCTGCAGGCTTTTTGTTGTAGTGGAGGTTGCTTCAATATTCCAAAATTTAAGCAGTGAAAAGCTGCGCTATGGAAATACGCTAGTCTTTGACTAGTATTGAAAGGATGAAACTATATCAGTTCGTTTTTTGTAAGCAAAATTATTGTGTCCTTATTGAGAGACGAAGTAACAGCATTTATCAGAGCTAGGAAAACTTCGCCAATGATAAGTTATCGACATTTATGAAATTGTAAAAAATCGATAGTTATTTTTATTATGTTAAGTACAACCGATATCGATATTAATCGGAAAGTAAAAAATCGTCAATTTTTATTTTCACTATTTCTTCTGAGCGGGGATTGAATTTGCATGATGTCAGTGCATGATGAACTAGTCAGCTACTAGTTTACTTTCCCCACATGGTTATTGTGTATAATTCACGCGCAAATAAATCTCAAATATCATTTGCTCACCATTTGACTTGAGAAGCATGGCATAATGGTTGCGCTAAGAACGATTACTTGGTTGCCAACTGGCAGTTGCCTGAGGGTTAAGGTTAAATTCCAAAATAATTGCCGTTGCAATCAATGGCTGATATTGAGTTTGCGTTTATTGCTGTTTAATGACGGTGTTGGCATGGTCCATAGTATAAATGTGAATATTTAAATGTGTATTTTTTGTATTTTCTAATAGAAGAGAGGAACCCGCAAAGAGTCACCCTATTTGAAACCTCGTTTGGTATTGAACGGCTACGAGAAGTCCTTCGCCATGATGACGGAACTTTTGGTGTTGCTTAGCGTCAGTTTATACAGCGGGGATACAAAATCCAGACATAGCGACGTAGAGGTACTGTCGAAGGCTGCTTTAAAATCGGCGAAGCGGTAGTGTGTGTCGATGCTCCTTTCACGGGTCTTTTCCAAGATTTGGGGCATCCTAATTAGGTGGGAAATGATAGATCTATCAGGTCTGAAGCCACACTGCTAAGGTCCTTAAAGGCATATCCAATCCTTGGCGTTGTGCAAGGGTTCATCGGAGCCGGTTTCTACGTAACGAGTCGCAAACCTAACTCTGGTGATTAGGCGTTGCATTTACACTTCAACGAACACTTATCCTGAGCATGTCGGAGTGGCTCCACTGAAGCTTGCTCCCCACGGATCGGTTCGCCCATCTTGCACAAGGATTGCTCACGTTTCTAGGGTGTGCGACTTGGACGCAAGAGTAGGAATTGAGTACAGCGACGCGAAATGTAAACGCATAAAGCTTGACGGCACCCCATTTAAAATACGAACATATGTGAAGGAAATAAACGTGATTTATGACACAGAAGAATTGGCTGTAAGACAGAGAACATACATACCTACATATAATTCTCTTGAAACCGGCTTTATTGTATCCTCAAAAGAGTACAATGAAGAAAAAAACATACGAAAATATCGCACCTGATAAGTTCAAGAATGCAAAGAGAAGATTCGAGTATACTAAATATAAAAAGGAAAAAAATATTTAAAAAATATCTATTTTTAGACCTACAAAGAATACACCAGTGCAACTGCGCTTATTGTCTGCGCAACAGATTTTACGAATTGAATAAAAGTATAGAAGAAATTAATCTTTGTTTAAAAAAAATTAAGAACAAGCACGAGCAAATATGTAAAATTAAATTTTTATCAGATTAATTATTACGTAATTGGCTATAAAAGCTGCGCTTAAGCTTCAAAATTTTATCATTTGCCAAAGTCACGTCTGTACAATACCAAGTCCACTCGTTTAAGCTACTCTTATACGTCCAAAATGAAGTTTCTTGCGTGTTTTTTAGTCTTGACTATCTGCCTCTTCTTGGGGCAAACCTATGCGCAGTGCCCAAATGCGCCGCGTAAGTAAAAAGAAATTAATAAAAAAATTATGAACAATAATTAATATAAAATAAAGAATTAAAAATAAAAATAACTAATTACAAATGAAATAAAATCTTAAAATACATAAATTTTTCTAAATATTATGTATATTTAAAAAAATTAAAAGACATAAATATATATAAAATAAATTAAAACAAAAATAATAAAAATATAAGTACTAAAATAAAATATAAAAACGCATTAATTTGTATATTTAAAAAACTTAAAATATTATCAAAAATTAGAAAAAATAATAATAAAAAATAATTAAAAAAAAAATAATAATAATTGATATAAAATAAAAATGACAAAAAGTCTGAAAATGCATAAGTTTTTGTGAATAGGTTACTTTAAAAAAATTTAGACAGTAATAAAAAAATCAAAAAAATTAAAAAAATAATTTGGAAAATAAAATAGAAAATAAATATGAGAAAAATTTTGTGTATAATATATTTTTTAAACATTTTAAACCAATTATAAAAAATAACCAAATACAAAATAAATAAAAAAAATAAAAATAATAAATGAAAGAAGAAATTAAAATAAAAAAGCATAAATTTTTGTTTATGATATATTTAAAAAAAATTTTTTTTAAATAATTTAATTAAATAAAAAAATAATTAAAAATGAAATAAAAGATAAATAATACATAAATTTTTGTGAATAATATAATTATAAAAAAAATTCTTAAAATAATAAAAAATTCAAAAATAAAATAAAATAAAAAGTAATAAAATGGGGAAAAAAATAAAAATAAGTTCAAATATAAAATATAAAACTTCATAAATTTTTGTGTATAATATATCTTTAAAATATTTAAGAAATAAAAAAATAATAATTAATAAAATTAAAAAAATAAATAAAAATAATAAAAGGTTAAAAGAAATAATATTTAATAAATTAAGATACATTAATCTTTGTTAATCTTTATAAAAAATTTAAAAAACATATAAACAATTTTAAAATATACAATTAAAAAAATAATAAAAATTTAGAAAGCTTAAAAATAAAATTAAATAAAAAAATTCATAATTTTGTGTATAAATATTTTTAAAAAAATTTTCAGAACAATTGTTTTTTGTGAATTATAAATTTTTAAAATGTTTAAAAAACAATAAATTATGATTATAAAAAAATAAAAATAAAAAAATGAGAAAAAAATAAAAAATAAAATATATAAATTTAAAAATAATTGAAAAAAAATTAAAAATTAAATAAATAAATAAATTTAAAAATAATTGAAAAAAAAATAAAAAATTAAGTAAGATATAAAATATACTCTTTTATGTTTAATATATTTTTTTAGTAAGCAAAAATTTTATTCTTTCAGAATCTTATAGCTGCTCGGGCGGTTTGCACAGTGGTAGAAGCGGCAGTGGTTGCCGAGCCGGTACAAGATGGTACTACAATTCGGGTAGCAGAAGTTGTAACAGCTTCCATTATAATGGTTGTGGTGGTAATTCGAACCGTTATTGTTCACTTGGTGCCTGTCAACAAAGATGTACTTCACGTGGTTAGTGCAGCAGTAATGCAGCGGAATGCAATATCAAGTTAACATCAAATTATATACATATATATATCGATCGATCGAGAAAGTGATAAATTTAAATAATAAAAATAATTTTTCATAATGCAATTATGTATGTTAATTTTTCTTCTTGCTTATAGGCAAAAAAATATTTAGAAAATTATTTTGGGGTAATATATATATATGCATATATATATATATATAGGTATATATGTATCTATATAAACATATAATTGGAGCTTCGTAACAACCATCGATGTGTGTGTGGTCTAGAAAGTAGTTTATTTTGGGTGATTCCTTGCTAATTCACCCCAAACAGACAAAAAAAAAGCCTCCCTCAAGCTATCTCACGAGAGCCGAGTAATATTGACACAACTAAGGTCTGAAATCAGTAGTAGACTCAAATTCTACTTATCCAAACTCGATGCCGTAGGCATATGAATATAAAATGGAGAAATGTTAGCTTAATAGGCGCTCATAAAAGTTTAGTCGAAAATGTTAAGCCGCTGGGCACAGTCCTTAGTACCTGAATGATTGGATGAAAAGATCCCAGCTTCCAGCATTAAAAGTACTCGCTTCAACACAGGCTGGTGGTTCCAAGTGTCGATGACTTATACTAGTATTGTCTGCTCCTAAGCGGATTTGGATAGTCGCTACAAGAAAAATACGTGATCTACCTCTTAATTCGCTTAACTGTCAATGAGCTCAATGCTTTATCATCTATTCGTCACCCAGAATATGCAAAGGTTCTTTCTCTCGAAAACTCCTACCGTCGGCGCATCGGAGTTCGTGATCGTCTACGCATTTATATTATACATCGGAGTTCCTTCGAAAGATAACCTTTTTATTTGCTCTTTACTAAAGTAGGACCTGTCCCGGAGAATAAACTCTATATGTCTACTTGTAGCTGTAAGACCAGCATTAATTCCTCTGACTACTTTTTCCTGTATTCAAACCTTTATATTTTTTCATAGAATTTACAGCAGCTGATGAGCAAATCTGTAGCTATTTAGTGTAAGAAGCAAATGTAAACTTCCGCGATCGGTCTCGGATTCAAAGCAGTCCGGGCTGTCACTAGTTTTCGGTCACCGATCTGTTGGGTTTTTTGATTATCCTTAGGGTGCGCCCTCTGTCTTTTAAAATATATCCATAAATGCTTGCATTTTTTTACCTGAACCATTGGCAAAGGCTTTAAATGGGTTGTTTGCTGGGGTTCACTAGGTTACGAATTCAATCTAATCCTGCGAATTTTAAAAAAAAAAAAATTTTTTTTTTTATGAAAAATTTATTTACTAGTCCAAAGAGAAAATTAGTTCACAAGTACGCACTTAACAACACGCTTTATGAAAATATAATATAAAAAGTATGACCTCCCAATGAAACATGTGTTCTTTTAAACAACCTATTTATCTACAAACAATATAATGACTATAAATAACTGACACGAGTAGATTAAAAAAAAAAATTAATAAATTGAATATTGCATATTCTTAATTTCACTATAAAAGCAACTTGTTTGCTTGGCAGAATCATCAGTTACTTCAGAAACTACTTCGCACACAATATCCAGTACTCTTCCAAGCACTTTCATAGTTATCAACATGAAATTCCTTGCAACATTCTTGTTTTTGATTGTCGCCATCTTCCTCTTCCTTGGACAAACGAATGCGCAATGTCCCAACGCGCCACGTAAGTGCTTCATTTCGAATTTCGAATTTTCGAAGCTCGAACTTGGAATTTCGAATTTTCGAAGTTCGAATTCCGAAATTCGGATTTCAAATTCAGAAATTTCGAAATTCTAAAATTATATTAAAATAATTTTTCTAATTTTTTCATTTTCACAGGCTACTACAGCTGCTCGGGTGGTTATCACAGCGGTCATGGCGGCGGTGGTTGCTATGCTGGCACTAGATGGTACTACAATTCGGGTAGCGATCGATGCTACAGCTTCTATTATTATGGCTGTGGTGGTAATGCTAATCGCTATTGTTCATTGGCTGCTTGTCAAAATAATTGTGAATAATAATTTTTTGAAAGAATTGATTGAAAGTCGGAACGTAAAGTTGATGATCATGATTTAATAATAAATTAATTAATTACTTTGCAATTGTGGTGCTTTTATTTATTAAAATTAAATTTAACCGATACATCGATTTTGGGTAGAATTCTAGATAATAAGAAAAATGCAAACTATTGTTGGTGTGACTCAGGTTTGACACGAGCAACGAGTACTCGTACAAATTTTCGGCGCTCGTTTCTCGAAAATTTACGAGCACGAGACCGAAAAAACTAGTAGGCCGAGTAAAAAGTAATCCATTATTTTTAGCAATAGATGGCTTCAGTGATCATTATATCGCATAATATAAGTGTGATTTCGTGCTGTTAAACTTGATAAAAGAGATGCTCCACGGTGAGGGAGGCCAACTGTCGACAATGTCGATAAAATACTGGAAATCGTCGAGTCTGACCGTCATGCGAGCACAGTTTCGATTGCCCAGAATCTCAACATTGCACAAAAAAGATTTGATATCACTTGAAATAGGCTGGATACACAAAAAAGTTCGAAAAACCTCATGAACCGAATTTTCATCGAAGCGCAGTGAGTCGGCACAAACGATATCCACCCGCGATTGAAGGCCAGGAAGGTTTTGTTGTGTGTTCAGTGGGATTGGCAAGGAATCATCCATTAAGAGCTGCTCACTTATGGCCAAACTCTTATTTGGGACCGTCTGAAGGAAGAAATCACCCAGGAACTCCCAGTTTTGTCGATCAAGAGGGGAATTGTGTTTCATCAGAACAAAGGCAGATCACACACATCGAGAGGGACCCGCAAGAAGTTACGAAAGCTTAGTTACGAAGGGCTATGACGAATGATTTGGCTGGTGAACAATTGTCTTCAAGAGAAGCTTGTGAAGTCGATTAACCCAATTTTTAATGGGTCATACTATATAACTCTCTTTCAGGCTGCGGTAAACATGCCGCGTTCGGTTGGAACTAAACGACTTAGCCTAATACCAGGCGAATGTGCCCGACATGAGACAAAGCGCGGATGAGTAGAAATTCAAAGTTATGGACCTATTGAGATTTATCAGAGTATTGAAGTAATCTGATAGCAAACCTACTGCTCAAGAAGTTTGTGGCATTGTAAGTTTAATTATTAAGGCCTAGACAGAATCTATGTGTTTTATAGGAAGCCACCGCATCCTAACCTCAATGAAAGACTGAAAATATACAAGAATAGTTTAATATTTATAACATAAAATAAAATAAATTAAAACAAAATAAAATAAAATAAAAAAAGATAAATTAAAATAAAATAAAATAAATTGATATAAAATGATATAAAATAAAATTAAATAAAATGAAATAAAACAAAAAAAGATAAATTAAAGTAAAATTAAATAAAATAACATAAAATTAGATAAATTAAAATAAAATAAAATAAAATAAATTAAATAAAATAAAATAAATTAAAATAAATAAAATAAAATAAAATAAATTAAAATAAAATAAATGCAATAAGATAAATTAAAACAGAATAAAATAAAATAACATGAAAAAATTAATTAAAATAAAATAAAATAAAATTAAAAAACTTAAAATAAAATAAAATAAAATAACATAAAATTAGATAAAATAAATTAAAATAAAATAAATTAAAATAAATAAAATAAAATAAATAAATTGATATAAAATAAAATTAAATAAAATGAAATAAAACAAAAAAAGATAAATTAAAATAAAATTAAATAAAATAACATAAAATTAGATAAATTAAAATAAAATAAAATACATTAAAATATATTAAATAAAATAAAGTAAAATAAAATAAAATAAAAAAAAATAAAATAAATTAAAATAAAATAAAATAAAATAATTTAAAATAAAATAAAATAATACAAAACAAAATAAAATAAAATAAAATAAAATGAAATAAAATAAAATGAAATAAAATAAATAAAAAAATAAAAGAAAATAAATTAAAATAAAATAATATAAATTAAAATAAAATAGAACAAATTAAAGTAAAACAAAATAAAATAAAATAACTTAAAAAAGAATAAATTAAAATAAAGAAATACGAAATAAAATAAAAGAAAAAAAATAAATAAAATAAAATAACATAAAATTAATTAAAAAAAATAAAATAAGATAAAATAAATATAAAAAATAAAATAAAAAAATGAAATCAATTAAAATAAAATACAACAAATTATAAAATAAACTTAATTTAAATAGCATTAAATTAAATTAAAAAAAATTTAAATGAAATTGAAAAAATAAAAATAAAATTGAACAGAAAAATTAAATTAAGACAAAAAGCATTAAAGAATTTTTAAATAAAGTAAAATCAAAAGCAAAATAAAATAGATTTAAATGAGGTTCAATAAAATAAAGTATTTAATAGTAAATAAAAATGTTAATAAGATAAAATTATGTGAAAAAAACAATAAAATTAAATAAAAGTAAGTTAAATAAGTTAAAATATTACAAAGGAAACTGACCCAAAATAAAGTTTACAAAAGAAAAGAAAACAAAACAACATAATGTGATGAAAACATGGTAAAATATATTAAACGTTATTAAATATTGCGCTACGCCGGTGTAGTACTTTTTTTTTTGTTAATAGCGATTTTTGGAATTATTTAAATTTTGAGTATTTGTAATTAAGCCAGAATAACAGGTCAATTGGAATATATTAAAAGAATAAAATGCCTCCGAGGAAGACATTTTAACCACTAAAAGCGTAAATTAAATCATCTCCGCTAATTCAAAATCTTTGCAAAGCATTTCAAAATTATTTATCTCATGCATTTATTTATTGCAACTGACATTTTTCCATACACACCACACACACACAGGCGTTAAAGTGTGGCATGTCAACTGTGAAAACAAAAGCCAATGGCAGCGGCAATGCGCGCTGAACCATTTATCCTTTTCCAGTTAGTTAGTGCATTATGTGAATGCGAACGGCGAAACGTTTGCCTTTTAATTTCTTTTGTTATCAACACTGCATATAGTCGTTTAGGTGATTCAGCAGTTTTTGTTAAAAAAAAATAATAAATTAAATAAAATAAAAAAAAATATGTCTCTATCTTTCCTTTTCACAATTTTCGTGAATTTCTTTTGTTGGTGGTAGCTTTAGGTGGGATTTGCAATTTGCTTTTGATTTGTTAACAAGAGCTTAAAATTGTAAATTTATTATAATTTATAAAAAATTAGTTTAGTTGTTTGTTTGTTGAACTTTCACAAAGGTCGGCATTGATCCAAGAGTATATATCTAACTAGAACTTCTCCGAAATATGAATGAGATATTTTTTTGCAAATAGTTTTTCTCATTTTCCCCCACCACTTCACTTCAACGCTGGAATAATCAATTTATAAGTCCAATTTTCTTTGCAAATCCTGTTACATTGACTCAGTTATCTTTTTATATTGCAGTGCTTTTCGCCTGCAAGCGCCTGAAATTTATTGATGCAAAGGATACCCGAGCTCATATATACTCGTATGTAACCAAAAGCAAACTATATAAATAGATGAAGTTTAAGCAAAAGCGAAATTCAATGAAGCAAATGAAAAATAAAATAATTTCCATGATGCCACCAAACACATCTAACGCCTTGCATCGAGCACGCTTTGTTTTACCCACTTTGCGGTCAGCTGTCGTCAGTTGAAGCCAGCAAGCAGCTCGAGGCATTCGTTGTAGCCGATGTTGTGGCATTGGTGTGGCGTTTGTTTGAAAGGCGGTTAAATGTTAATTTTGTATAAAGCAAAGGAAAGTTGGCTAAATTATTTTGTTGCAGGAATATTTGCTGTTATTATTAAATTTTTTTTATACCGGAGAAAACGTGGAATTTATTAAACTTCAGTTTCTCAGTTGTTTCAGTTTATTTTCCGCAATTTTAAAGAATTAAATTAAAAGGAATAAGGCTAAAATCAAAATTAAATTTAAAATTAAAGATATTACTGATTTGCACCTGCGTCTCGATGAAAAATGAAGACCGACAACAACGATACAGATCACCGTTTGGTGGTAATGTAGATCAACGTCGATGTTTGAAAAGTTTCAGTCACACGAGACAGTCATGTGATTTTTATTCGACTTGCTCTCTTACTTTATCAGAGATGGGCAACTGTGGAACGGCAAGACTCATTTTTGGACATAAAAAGCAAGAGGCCGGAATTCGTATGAAGATCTTGAGAAGCATTGCTGGAAAATTTTACGAGAAAACTTAACGATTTACAGAAGGCCTCAGTTCTAGAGCATATACTACATGTAGGATCAAGAAGGAAATCTGGTGACCTATGTAGACCCCATTATAAATTAGAAGATATTATCTTATATATTGGGTAAAGGATTATTCATATAATAGTTTGATTAAATTTTTATTTATTAATAAACTTAAACATTTATACGATTATGCATGATATAAAGTGAATAAACCAAATGCGATGGTTCTTTTCTTTGTCTTTCCTTCATTTTGCTTTTCACTCCAACTCCAATCATTGTTCTATTCAAGATACTCCATATAACCGTTGAGCTTCTTTTGAAATATAGTTCACTGCTGTGCTTAGGTCAATCCGATGCTTTGCTCTAAATCTGAGTTATGTACTTTAATTCAATCCAGTATATATATAATTTGAATTTCCATTTTTAAATTCCTTCAAAAACATCTATTCGAAGCCATCGCAAACATATCACAATGTATCCAAAGTTTTATTTTCTCCTCAATGTTATGATTTCAATACTGGCACGATTTTATTTAAAATTCTATCTTAAAATATAATTCTAATGAAATTCAGTAAAATTTATTAAAATTCCAGCCGGCAAAATTTGGTATTTTTACACAATATAAATCTTTGGCAGCTGTCAGACGTTCCCTTTCTATTTACTGGCTAATAGTGATTCTAACAGAAAATAAAATTGCTGAATGCAAAAGAGTGAATGAAAGAAAAACTAAACATGCGCGTTAATTGATAAACCACAGTGGCTACCAAATACTAAAATAAACGAAAATTTTACAGTTTCACAGGTAATAAAAGTAAATAAAAACAAAATAAAAGAAAATATAACAAAGTAAAACAGAATAAAATAGAATATAATCAAAAATACATATACAAAGTATGGTAAAAATAAAATAAAACCTAAATATAGATATATGTAGTTTCTATATTTAGGTAGAGTAACAAAATAAAATAAAATAGAATATAATCATATATATAAAATCAAATAATAAAAACACAAAATAAAATAGAATTATATAATAAGATAATTAAAAATTAAATAATTTAAAATAAAATATTATACAATATATTAAATTAAACTAATATAAAATAAAGAATACCATATTAAAATAAAATTATATAAAAAAAAAATAAAAATAAATTAAATATAAATATATATAACTGAACTAAATAAAAACGTAAAATAAAAAAAATAAATAAAATAAAATAAAAAAAATAAAAAATTATATAAAGGAAATATTGATAAAAATTTAAATTAATGAAATAATAAAAAATAATATAAAACAATAAAATAAAATGAAATAAAAGAACAAAATAAAATAAAATAAAAGACATTAATGAGATAAAATGAAATAAAAATAAATTAAATTAAAAAAATTTAATGAAATGAAATCAGACTAACTAAAAAAAATTTAAAAATAAAATAAGATTAAAAAAGAAAATTAATTTAAAATAAAATAAAAATTGGCATAATAGAAAATGACAAAAATTAAAATAATATAAAATTACTTAAAAAGCAATGGAGATTAAAGCGAATTAAAACAAGATAAAATCAAAAAATAAAATAATATAAAACAATATAATATAATAATATAAAAAAATTAATAAAAACCAAAAAATTAAGTAAAAAAAATAAATAAAGTTAAATAAAATTAAACGAAATAAAATAAAACAAAATAAAATAAAAA